>JANIJG010017256.1:5000-18664 GCA_024611175.1 Megaceryle torquata
ACCAGTGAAAGAATTGCTGCCTGCAGCCAAGGGAGGTCCTTTTAACTCCTCCTCCTGTTTTTATTTATTCACTTGCATTCAGTGGTGAGTCCATCCTCAGGAAGTTGCCTCTGTCACTTTATCAGAATGTACCATATTACTTCAATTGCACTTCCATGGAGAAAGCTTGCAGCTCTGATTTCCATCAACTTTATGCACGCTGCTGTGTCCCCATGAAGGGTTTTTTTCCAGTCTTCTTGTAACTTTTACAACAGCAAGGTATAATGAAATAAAATGTTGCTAATCTACATGGAAAGAAACTTTCAAATGCACCTTTCAATTTAAGTCATTGTGTAAGATGGAAGAAAAAACCCAAACCCTTTAACTGTCTTTAAACTTACTGTTGTTATAGGATAAAATGATGTGGTAAAGCTTAACGCAAGCTTAAATTCATGAATTCTTGGCTTCATTTATTTAATTGAATTCATAGTGGAAAAATTGCCACGTGTGTTTTGATAACCTCAGCTCTGACCTCTCTTCCCCTAGCACTATTGTGAGAGAAACTCATTGAGAACTAATCTCTGCTAATAGCTTAATCTAGATAGTCTGTGAGGAGCTGAGTTACTAACACCTTATTTTTACTGTGACATAAGCAAAAGTTGGATTTCTTTAGATGCTCGTTTTCAAGGTTTTGCTTAATTTCAAAGATGTCTTTGCAAAAGCCACAAGGTCTCATATAATTTATGAAATCTTATTAAACATACAGTGTAACATGTATATAAAAGACAAATTTAGCTCCTACAGTGTCAAAAAATAATGTGGACGGCTTTCTATATGAAAAAGTTCTTCAGCTCAGTCAGCTGCACAGCCTGAACTGTAGATATATTAGAGTTCCCAAAGTTCACACAAATGAAATTGCTATCAGCTTTGTTAGGCCCCTTTTATAACTTTTTTTCTTGAAGGAAGCAGTACCTTTTACTGAGCTAATTCATTTACATTTTTACATTTATCACAGTTTTTAATCTTAATTTATGTGTATCATTTCAGATTCTGCACTATAAGAAGTTTGGGACCAGTTCTTCCCGTGCTAGTTTTGCAGTTACTTTGTCAAAGGGAATTATTTTCATCTACTCAGGAAAAATGCTTCTCCACTGAATGTGTTTTATTAAGTGTGTAATGTGTAAAGCTGCTTATTTTGCATGCTGACCATTAAAACAAGACCGTGTGCTAGAAAAATCTTGAAGCTGCTGATGATCAGGTTTAAAGAAAATGTAACAAGCATTTGTAATAGTTAGGGATTAAATATAAATGTCTGTAATTTGTATTTATATATCTAAAATTGAAGATAGTGCTTCAGTGTAAAATCAAACATCTTCAAATCCTGATCTTTTTTTTCCCCCAGAATTCCATGTTTTACCAGCTCTACTCGTTCATAGATCGAGGGAGGGTTGTAAGTGCTTAAAAACTCTGAATGTCTTCTGCCTGAAATCTGGCGTAGCTAGATTGTTTTAAATTGAAGAAATGGGTATCTTAAGAGTTTCTCTGTGTGAATGCTTTTGATTGCTGAAGTCTCCAATATGACTAGTTAGGTTAGACTATTGAAGTAATTATTCTAAATTGATGGGTGGTCTTGAGAAAGCATTTTCAATTGATAGCTTCTAACAGGAGGAGGGTTACGAATCCAGCACAGTCCCTGTGTGGGTGTCAGGGTTTAACCATTAGCCTTTTCAGTTTCTTAACGTGTTCTGGGTACGGTTTTGCCATTCTTGTGTGTGACGAGTACCCAGTGAAGTTGGAGAGCGTAGGGTCACACAGCTCCCGACTGCAGCTGGCACCTTCAGGTGTCAGTCTGTGGTGTACATACTACGCTTCAGAAAGGTATATGGAGTGTAGTTTTTGCTAAGGAAAGAGAACACACCGTCTGAATTGTTCAAGTCCTTCATACAATCATCTGATCATTTCGAACTAA
Source organism: Megaceryle torquata (assembly GCA_024611175.1). Lineage (NCBI taxonomy): Eukaryota > Metazoa > Chordata > Aves > Coraciiformes > Cerylidae > Megaceryle > Megaceryle torquata. The sequence continues at coordinate 6,949 of JANIJG010017256.1, forward strand.
AGGGTGGAAATGCCGTCGGCCGAGGAGGATGATGCAGAACCCTGCAAAGGTGCCCCTTCTGTTCTGGTTCTGCGTTGCCAGGAGCGCTCTGAAAGCAGCACCCAACACCAACCTTCAGCACCCTCTGCTGACCAAAGCAGACACGGCATTGCTGCAGCTGCTGCAAGCCTCCTGTTGAGCCTTCAGCCCAGTCACAGCCAAATACTGGAATGAGGGAGAGGGAAGAGCCAGTGTTTTTGCTACGCTGGGGTGTATGTAAAGCCTGATTCTGAAGAGATCTCTGTCGGCTTGAAGAACATTCGGAGATGTTGAGATAGTTGAGCAAACTGCAAAAGTGTTAATGAAAACCAGATTTATAGTCAACTGCGTATTAAGAATAGGTCACCTTCAATTTCTCTTTTTTTTTTTTTTTTTAAATCATATTTTACTCCAGATAAAGTAAATCATTGGCATGAGGGTAAATCAGGACGTGGTTGAAAAAAGAAGACAAACTTCAGGTTATGAAATCCGTGGCCAGTGTTTGTCAAAGTGACTGCCTTACATCAAGCAACTGAGTCAGCTATTTCAATACAGTTATGGCTGTGACTCACTTACAGATGTTATTGTAGTAGAGTCAACTAGAGAAGCCTAAGCACCTCTCAAACTCTGGAGAGGACTTTCAAGTTTCACTTTGAATATCCAAACTCAGATGATGTTGAGTCTGGAAAAAGCATGAGGGGAACAAAAAAAAAAAAAAAAAAAAGAGGACCAACGTAGGACACAGAGATAAATGTTTGAGCTTCATTTTCTTCTCATTTTCTTCTCGAATCATTCTGTGATTCTATGATTTTAGCATTATATATATTACTAGCTACAAAAGGCAATTTTGTTTCTAAAGTGATGGGTTTATTTTAAAGATAAATGTTACCAGTTATGAATGGGTAGTAGAAGTGAAAACAAGCAGGTCAGAAGGGTAATTTCAAAATTAAATACACTGCTTTTAAGAACGTTTAGACCTCTGGTTTTGAGTATGCATCAAAACATTCAAAAAACCATCATCTACTTGCAGCTTACTCATCTTCCTTTGGGTGATAACTCTGTATTTCTTGAGTTTTAAAGTATTTCTACTGTCTTAAATGCTTATCTGTTGGATACGGGCTGGGTTTTTTAAGAATACAGGCAATTAATTTTAATTTGTATCTTTGGGGATACAATTAATGCTAAATACTTGGAAATGTTTGTTGAAATCAGTGTAGAAGAGACATAATTCAGGTCCATAAACCTGCAATCTTAACATAATGCCACATATTTCAGTTTGGTTAAAGTGATGTTGGATTGCATTAAAGTGTTGTGCATGAAGTTTGTTGGGTTTGGGTTTTTTTGTGCCAAAGGAAATACAGAAAATATTACTGGAATTGAATGGACTGTTTTCTGGTTATTGCTTTTGTAGATGGAGTGGACTAGCTAAGTAAAGCTTGTTGCAGTTTTACTAAGTCAAGTAGAAACACGCACACCCCATTATTGCTCTAATTTAAAATGAATAAATTGATTGTAGGTTTTAGAAAAAGCAGCGAGAGGTGACTTTTTCCTCTGTATGACCACTTCATATATTTCAGTGTCTTCTTTGCTTTTCCTCCCTTTGAGTCTGCTGCTTGAAAGGATAAGGTATTGATTCAAAAGGGAACGTATCGTATGCAAGATTTGGTTGGGTTTGTATTCATCGAGAGAGGCTGGTAGTGAAAGGTATTTGTGAGACCATTACTTGAGCACAGTGAGTCAAGGAAAGATGCTTCCTCAACTTGAATTCACTTGCTTTACTTGTTTTGGTTCATAGTTATAGTAGCTTAATGTGGTTACCTGAGCAATCAAGACTTTGAATCATAGGAATAACCTTAGAATTAGGAAACTTAACAAAGAACAAACATTTACAGAGTCCAGAGTTGCTGTACATGTTAAAAGGTTAAACAGGCAACGATGTGTCATTTTATTCAGCCTTTAAATACAGATTAACAATCTAGTATTCCTAGGGACTACAGGAAAGGTTTGACATGTTACTGAAGCCATAGGGGTTCAGATATATGTAGCTAACTGCATATAGTAGTCCGTATGAAAATTATTTTTTTTATAAATCGTGAAATTCAGTGAATCATTTTTCATAGACAGAGCTTGCTTTTGTCAGCCTAAAGAAGAAAGATACATTATTACTATTGGATTATTTGAATTTTAGTACTTATAAATACTTTGCATAGCTGTTACATCTCTGTTCAATTGGAATGAATGAGAACATGAATAATTGACGAGTATTCAAGTTTTAATAAAGTCAAGTTCAGAGCATGTGCTAAGAGTAGGAAAAATTTACTTTTTTTTTTTTTTTATGTTTACGGTGCAAATTAAAGCCAAGGTCTCTCTCGGAGATCCTTACCATGAAATCTCACTGGATTCAGTACGGTGTTTGTTTGTGCAGAACCAGACTGATTACTGAAGTTTAATTACCTTCATGGAGGAATTTGGTTGCTGGGAGGAGTCTCTGCTAAGGTAGTGCCTTAATACTTTGACAATAATCAAGTAGGAAGCTTAAAAATGTTATCTATGAGCAATTATTTATAATGCACTTTAAACTGTAATTGAATAAAAAGGACTGCAGTAGACTACTTGGAGAAATCTTTACTGTTGTGCAACATTTAATTACCAAATTTTGCATTTCAATACTGTACCATAAAGAAAATTTCCGAGGAAATGTCCTTTTTGTAATGTTAGAAGAGTTGTTCCATGACTACAGTAATGGGTTCAGAGGATAACCTTGCCCCCAAACTAAACATCTAGGGCAGCAATAGCAACATTGCTGTTCATATTCTACTTCGGTAGTCAGAAAAGGGGTTTTGTTGCTTTCCACTTCTGCTAATTAAAGGAGGATTTTTCTCATAAGATGACTTCTACCTTGTGGTCCAAAATGTGAAGTTTATACCTTTAATGATTCCCTCGTTCAAAAATAAAGTATTTCAAAAACTTGTAGGCTTTTCTTGGTGCAAGTAGACAGCGCCGTACTTTTTATTGATGGTGTAAGCCATTATTTTACTGAGAACCATTAGCTATTTAAAACTTTGTGCATAAATTAAAGAGGAGCTAAATGGATTTGCAGTTGTTGCCATTAGTAGCATTTTAGATTATACAGGCAATTATTGTGTTCATTAATGTAGAGCAAGCCCTTTGCAAAACTATTGTGGTTGTCTTAGACATTATGTACAAATTTTCCCTCGGAGATTAAAATTTCCAGTGGTGTGTTTAATTTTGTTAGCACAGTTGTTCCAGATAGAACCAATATTATGACAAGTAGAAGAAAATTTGCTTTTTAATATGGGAAATAGCAATAAATGTGGAAAATTACTCCCAATTCTTAACTCATCTATTTCTTATATTGTCATAATTATTCTGATTACGGTTATTTTCAAAGGGAAAGGAATCGCTTTCTTAAGTTGCTGTATTGTGCAAATGCTTTGATAAAATCACACCGTAGTTAAAGTGAAGTTCACCCACTTTCCCGATATTCAGATAAATTTTAGCACATGTTAGTGAATTTCTACATGAAATGTATCTGGGTGATTCAGCAGCGTTTCATTAGGTCGAGCGCAGAAGTTGTTTAAGCGGAAAGGCACCGAATTAAACTAATTACTTTTCAGTACATTCTAGTAACTTAACTTTTTGAGGAATGGAGAATGCATTTCTATTAAAACTAACTTTTTGTGTGCCTTCTTAAGTAGGGTTTTGCAATTGCCTTCACTTGCAGTAAGTGAAAACATTAAGAGGGACTATGGCCACCAGAGTCATCTGTGTTGAGAAGGATGACATTATTTGCAACAAACCAAATGCTCTCGAGCAAGAGATGCACAGTGTGAAAAATTTTCATCGTCACCTTTTTTATTCTCTTCATATCTCTCCAAACACATTTTTATTGGATTCCAAACTTAAACTCACATTTGTCTTCATCAGTTAGAAAGGTATTAATGCTTTGAATTAGCTACGTATCAGTGTGCGGCGGACTAAATTTAATGTTTCTGTCCAAAAAGTGGCATTCTTTCCAAAGAAGCTCTTTATTCATTTCTGTTCTGGGGTGGGGTTTTTACGGGGGGCGCGGAGGCGAGAGATAGGCTTTCACTACCATGATGCAGGAAAAAAAAGTGTGAGGTAGTGGTTATGCATATTGCAAGACAGTGATTCTTTATTTTATTACAAAAAAAGACCAACTCTAGAAGGCCAGATTAAATCATTCCTTTCACTTTTTAATGGGATTTGGATGAATAGAGTAAAATATGCACTTTGCATTCATTGATAGCATCTTTAGGTTGAGGTAATTGAGTCTTTTTTCCCTGACTGAATGAATAATGACTTCATCTGATCCTCAGCGAGGCCTGAAACCTAGACTGCCTTTGTCAACACAAAAAGATCTGGGCTTTGAAACATGCTCTACTTCCCTGGCTTAATTTTTCTTCATTTTAATCCAAAAACCTATTTTTCTCAATAATTCAAGCATAAACTATGTAGTAGTTGAAGCAGCGGAAATTGCAAGATATTTGTCCTCGTTGTGCTGCTTTTTAAATGCAGCTGATAAATCAGCCGCTGTGGTCTTCAGCTGCTTGGTTCTCTAGGGAAGGGCCAGCCCACGTAGAAGCAAGATTGCTGGAATTTTTAAGAACTATATTTAAAGTGGTTCCTTTGCAGACTGTTTGTTATCTAAGGAAGTGTTCTGTTTTACTGGTCTTACTGGCAAGACTTGGAGATAAAAGGGGCATCTGTGGTGGAGCCTAGGAAACTCTTCCTGACATAATTTTCCCACATATTTTACTGACTACAAGAGCATCCCAAAAAGTGGAGCATAAATACTTAGCTTACAGCATACATTATTCAAATGGTGAGAGTCTTAGTTACATAGCTTAAAAATATTTTTTCATGAGAAACAGTGGATGAAAGATGGCCTGGAAAGATGGCCTGGCTTCGTGGTTCTGCTAAAACACTTCTAAATCAAATACCTTTTTCCTTGTGAACAGTCGGAGCGCTGCTTTGCTATTTTGCTCTGAAAATGGATATTCCTCTCAGTCGTTGATTCAGTGAATAACTGAAGGCTTCATGCAATTAAAAACGATTCCTGTGCAAGGAGTTCTGATTTGCAGGCTGGCGTGGGAGTACACTAGGGATGCAACTGAGAAGGGAGCTCTGTCGTGTTTGTTGATTCTTGGATCTAACAGGTTTTCGACCTTGTAGCAGGGAATGAGCAGTAGCCACCCTACAGATGTCATATGTGGTGACAGTATATTTGCTGTGTGTGTGGCAGAAGAAAATTGTTCCTGTTTACTTGTTGATCTTTAATTGTCTGCTCTCCTTACCCTCCTGTGTTCCTGTCCTGGATCAGGGCACGGTGGAAGGACGTGTCAGACGCGAAGGCATCGAAAAGCCCTGGCTGGGTCTGGGAATTGTTATTGTCGTGTAGCCAGGGAACATCTGTTGTATGCAAGCATAGGAAAAATAATCAATTTGGTTATCAAAATGCAGTTAATCGTTACAGGTGCATGGATTTTTAATAGGTAGGAATAAATAGGCTACTTATTTGCGCCACAAAAGTGTAAATTGGAGGCAAAACTCATGACTGACTTGATTTATACTTCTTCCTCTAGGTTGGCTTGTTGGACCTGGAGTTGAATCAACTGACCAAAGCCCTGTTTATGGCTTTGGTTGCACTATCAGTTGTTATGGTAACCTTGCAAGGATTTGTGGGCCCGTGGTATCGCAACCTTTTCCGGTTCCTCCTCCTCTTTTCCTATATCATCCCAATCAGGTACGTGTAAGAATGAAAGAAAAACACGGATGTCTAATTTCACTGAATGTGGCTTTCTTGAAATTTATACTCGCTTCTCATTGCGAAGGAAATTGATCTTATCAGGAAGCTGAAGGAGAAGGTGCCAACAAATCTGCTGATTCTTGAAGGATCACTGTACAGAAAACAATACCGTTGGGGGGGGGGTTGTTGTATAATGTTCATCTTGCTGGTGTAATCAGGATATCTAATCCTTTACGGGCATAAATGTATTAATAAGGATACAATCTTGGTGTGTTTGAGAACGTGGTTTTAGGAAACGTGCATTTGAATGAATGGTATATTTTGGAATTTGTTTTCAATGCCTTTAGTACTGAAAATATTCCCTTTCTCTGGTTAAAATACAGACTTTTTACTGCAGCAATGATTAATTTAAAGTGAACAGCTGAATAATGTAAGTGTGCTTTTACAATGAGAGGACTTTTAACGTGTGTAACCAAATAGAGACTTGCCTTGAATTAATTAATTCATTAAGCATGAGTACTGTATATTCAAATTGCAGATAAACTGGAACAGGAAATAATATCCATGTGTGTAATCAAGTCTTCTGTGGACACAGAAGTGAGAACACTGACTCTGAAATGAATTTTTTTCCCTTGCATGGGAATTGCCTTTGCAAAAATGGAAATACTTCTGTTAAAATACTCAGTGTTTTGATCAAGGTGATAATTTTTGATGCTGTCTGGAACTCTTCAGGTTGAGATAGGTTATTCACTAAGCCCAGTGGCTAGCCACAGTTAGGAGCAACTAAGTCACAAATAGATTTAAGACCTATCTCCTCAGGTTTGCACACAATATGTAAATCCATGTCGTGTAAGAAACAAAAACAAAAAGAGGATTTCAGCAGATATTTTAATTGAAGCTCACCTGACTTAGGTGTTTGTGTGTTCATATTTTTAAAGTACATGTCTGTGTGGAGGAAACGGTATCATATGTGACCAATCTGATACTCAGAAAGTATCTGTCTTAAGTTGTTATAACTCAAAGGACATGTATTTTTATACTACTTTTGGGTTCCAAGAACAAATGGTTATGTTGGTAAGTTTGAGAAGGTTCCAGCAAATCTTCTAGAGTTGAGCAGACCTCATATTAGAGCTGCTTCCACTTCCTTTAACTGGCTCTTATTTTTTATTTACACATTTGTGTTTCAATTTTGTGATGTCTTTCTAAACACTGTCACTGTCATAGCTCCCTTACTGCTGTTCAGGTTGTGTCATTATTTCCCCCATATACACACAGTTAGTGAGTATTAAGCAATTTATCCATGTGAAGAGGCCAAAAGTGCTGCACTCCAGTGGTAAGTAAAGTCTGCATATTGCTGAAAGATGCACTTCATCATCAAAGATACGCAGGGGAAGGGAAAAATGAGCTAAGAGTATAAAGGATCACTTGTCAGTCACTGTGTTCTTCCATAATAAACATACTAAGCCAAAACTTATTAAAATGGTTAAAAGACAAAAATATCTTTGTTACTGGACGCAAGAGGATCAAGAGCATATAGGTGGTGTAAGTAAATTTGACTCTATATTGACAGTTCAACATACACCACAGGAAAACATGTTGATTGAGTAGCTCACTTTCAATTTAAGAGTTGTTTAGTGGACTTGTGGAACAGTTCTTACCAAATTAATTTCTAGGATACACTTAATCCCATTTTCCCGTTGCCTGTGGGAGGGAATATGCAAAGCAGAACTAGAGAATGTGATTGGTTTCGTTCTGAGAGGGACCACGTGGTTACTCTGTGGAGGACCAGACAGGAATCTTACCAGAGAATACTTTTCTCTCTCTAGTTTTTTGTCTATTTCTATACCAACTTTTCTTCAGCTCCTGTCATTCATATACAGGGTTGCTTCCCACACTGACAGCAAACTAAACAACTCCAGTCATGCCAGTGTTCGAATGTAACTACCCTTCTCTTCCTGTCTTCTGGGTGTTAAGCACGGAAACGATTTCTTCTTCTGCACTTGGAGTGTAAACTCTTGGAGATGAAGATGACTAATGATGCTGAAGTGTCAAGTGTTGTGTCCTCTCCTTTTCTCAGTGGCTGTATGGAAGAAATAATGAACTTTTCACAGGCAAGGGACTCAAACAGGGGAGATTAGGATTGACTGGTAGAGGCGAAGCATATCTGAAGTCATGCAGGCATGAAATGTGTTAATTGATGGGTTTAGAGAATTCGGGGAGTTTCTAAATACGGAGCCTTTTTCCATTTGGGTTTGGCTTTGGGTTTGCAGGGCAAGGAAAATTTCTGATAATCAATAAAAATAATTTTCCATCACCAGGCATGTTTGGTAAAGATCATTGGGAGGAGGCAACCAGAGTTATACTGATGTCTGTGCAGCCTCTCCTGCAGTTCATAGGAAGAGGAAATTAGTTTTTCTCCAGGGAGCAGCTAGTTTCTTGTGATTCAGCTGCATCCTAAATACCCCTCTAGTAGTGTTGCTTCACCGTGTGAAGGTTATTGCTGTGGGGCATGTAAGACTGCAGAAGTATAAACATAAAGCAACTATAAAAAGAACCAACACAGCCAAACAAACCCCCAACCACCAACACCTGCCCCCCTTTCAAAAAAAAACCAACCCAAACCCAGCCCACAACACTGCACGTATTCTGTGGTGTACAATGAATCGACACAAATGGAGAAAAAGTAGTAGTAAACAAACCTTGATAGTTTAGTTGAGCTCTTAATTGGTTCTAAGTTAGAACCACTATGCACAAAACATTTTGAACAGCCGTATACCTCCAGAAATATTTTGCCCTTAAAAATGGCTCAGCTCTAATTCGTGTTTCTTTTTCCCCACTGGAGGAAAGAGAACCTCAGGAGCCTCCCCAGGCAATCTGCCTCCCTGCTGAGGTCATCTGTTTGAATTTCTTAACATTTATTGGGAAAAAAGGATAGAAAGTAAGTCCTTGACAGACTGTCCAAAACTAAGTAAGTCTCTCTAGAATTATGCTCCCCCATTCTGAGTTTTCCTGTGTTGCTCAGTATTCGTAGGCGTTTTTTCTGGTTGGCTCTGGTCAGTTTGAGATGCATTAACACCTATCCATAGGTTCCTCCGGTGTCACTGAGACCCTTTCATGGCTGGCTTTAAATAAAATCATTGAAATACATTCTCCATTACTTTACAGGATCTAGTCTGACTGTGTCACCTAGTGCAGGTGTCACACGTGTCCTCAGTAATGCCCGTGCTGCTGCTCTTGGTGATACCAGCCTGGAAGTTCTTAGGCCTGTGATCTATCTTTTTCTTTCTTTACTCTTTGCCCTCTCCTCTCTTTCTTTCCCGCCCTCTCCTCTCTTTCTTTCCCGCCCTCTCCTCTCCTCTTTTTTTTAATACTAAGATCCTTTTGTTGAACCACTTGGAATGATCTTATTTTTGAATCCTGAATGGCAAAGGGCAAAAACCTTTGAAAAACACCTCAGGTGGAGGAAGCTGAGGTAGAGCCTTGTCTTTCTTATGCTGTCTTTTACCTGGTTACCCAGTTTAACTCTACCACTGTGGTTATAGATACGTTCTTTTTAAAATCAGGCTTCCACTTTCATCAGAAGGGTTTCATTTCCCTTTTATTTAGAACTGAAGACATTTACTGTACACAAGTAAAATTCCAATACAAATCACGTAAGTCTAGAGGAGTTTTTCTTTCAATTTTTGCAGCTGAGCTGAAAATCCCAGTGTGTTTATGGGTGCAGCAAAGATGATTGGACTGTTAGAGGGCCTTGCCAGAAGGAAGTGCTGTCTCTTCCCCCGATGTTTATTTGTAGCATCTCCATCACCTCACTTGAGCTGCCATAGTAATCATTCAGAAATGACAGCCAAGGCCAAAGGAAAAGCTCACCTTAGTACTGGTGCTGCACCACCAAACTGGATCCCTTCCACCACCAACTAATGGGACTTTGCTTATTTATAGGCCAGTCTTCTTCAGCCCCATGAAAGACAAAGTGAGCTGCAGTTTGACTTGAGGGCATTGGTTGGTTGTTCCCCACCAGGAATGTAGCCAGGAAAGTTTTTCAAGATAATTTCAGTTTAGCCAAGCAGTTGTTGGTGAAATTACTACCTCTGAATCCTGTAGCTGCACATGCTTCTGCTTAGGTGTTAAGAAATACTTAGGATTTACCATAAATTGATAAAAATGTGTATTGTCCAGGCTCTGTGTTTAGTAGCAGCTTAAAGCTGGATTGACGTGGGCCTAAGCAGCCATCTTTTTAGGAGGATCCTTTAGTTCTGGTGTACACAGAACCTGAAATGTCTTTTGTCCTTTCCTTCAAGCACCCCAAGGTGCCTCGGCACTGAGCCATTCTGCCAAAACAAGCTATCCCCAGTGTCTGGAAGGAACTGCCTTGTGCTTTAGCAGTAAAGTTTTGGGGCACTACCTGGCTCTCCTCTGCTCTTTTGTCTGGGACTTTAAGAGGAAATCCTTCAAGTTATGTCAGTTTATTTCCAGTGGCAGTAAAAACACTGCTAGGAAGTCTTCTATCTGAAATTAGTTAAGATCCAGTCAAATCCCAGGTGATACCAATATGAATTTCTGTGTATTCCCAAGATCCAGGGAGCTCCCACCTAAGGCAGGACTGTAAGTGTCTATCAAACAGCAGCAAGCAGATGTGCTGCTGTCAGTCAGAATGTAGTTAGTGCTGTCCATGTTGGAGCTCAAATCTGTGTAACGTATGGATGTGAGAGCTCCAGTCCCTGCAGTCTCACATAGAGTATAGAGAGAGGATGCAAAGCTTTCACTGTGGAAGAGCTAAAGAGCTACTCATAAAGTAGTTTAAGCAACCCTTATAAATGTGTATTATGCTTCTATACCGTACTGTGATATATAATGCAATCTATCTAGAGGCTAAAAAATAGTATATGAAGCTTCTTGATAGTTTACAAACTAATTTGGACTTCTTTGTTCAACATGGTGTGTGTCTCATGCTAAGGGCAAGTCTTACCCTGCCCAGTATGGTGCTGTCCTACTGCCTGAGCTAGCTTTGTGCTTTTCTGACAAGGTCTGATATTCATGCTGCACAGAGAGAGCACAACTGCTTAAAACCCCCAAAAAAGCTATTTTTTGACTTGATCTAGTGCAGTAGATCTTTCTCCTTTCAAACCTTGCAACACTGCTGCTAGTTGGTTTTCTGTTTTTAATGCCAAATTTGTCAGGAATGAACTAAAAATGTTCATGCATTAGACATCTAATGGCAATATCATTGCTGTTGTATAAGAACCTTAATGAAAGAAGGCATCTGACCTGATCAGCGTGAAAATAACAAAGGAATACTTTTAATGGGAAGTAATTGTTGTTACTCTGAGCTACGTATGCTACAACCCTTGCGCCAGGGTGCTCGTTTGCCCTGCACTCTGTCTGCATTTTGCACTGTATTGCATTTTCAGCTTGTAAAAAATTCAGAGATTAATTTTCTCATTAATTATTCCCCAGATTTCCTTTTGAGTTTAAGTTCTACCTACGTTACCTTTAATTATCTATATCTTGGTTGCACGAGGCCCTTGACTGTGGCACATGTAGCTGCATGTGCCCCAGTCACTATAGTAATACAGGGTTGGTAAATAGTTTTTTGCCACGTATATTTAAGCATAATTGTGTGGGATTGAATTCTTTTTAAAAGTTACTTTAATTGCCTGGGTTTTATGTAAGGTGCTTTCATTTCCTTTTATATGCTTAGGCAAAAAATAGAAAAATTAGTGCAAGAGAACTAGTGAGACCAATTTGAAGCACTCAGAGATCTGACACTCTTCTTGGGAGTATCAGACAGAAAACCAAATAAAGATTTATATAATGGGCTAAATACAAAAGAAATATTTTATTTGGAAAGGAAATTCAAATATAATGTGGGAGAAGGGGTATCAGAGGAAAGTAAGGTAGGAGCTG
>JANIJG010017256.1:19192-42770 GCA_024611175.1 Megaceryle torquata
CTGGGAGGAGTGGCTGACACTCTGCAGAGGCTGTGCTGCCATCCAGCGAGACCTGGACAGGCTGGAGAGCTGGACAGTGGGGAACCTCATGAAGTTTAAAAGGCAAGTGTAGAGTCCTACACCTGGGATATCTGCAGGATGGGTGAGAAGTAGAAGGGTTCTTTTCAGTTGTGCCTAGTGATAGGACAACAGGTAATGGTCACAAACTGGAACAGAGGAAGTTCCACCTCAGCATGAGGAGAAACTGCTTTGCTGTGGTGGTGCTGGAGCCTGGCACAGGCTGCCCAGAGAGGTTGTGGGGTCTCCTTCCCTGGAGACTTTCCAACCCCACCTGGCTCTGTTCCTGTGTGGGCTGCCCTGGGTGACCCTACTCTGGCAGGGGAGTTGGACTTGATGATCTCCAGAGGTCCCTTGCAGCCCCTACCATTCTGTGATTCTATAATTAAATGGCTATAGAGAGTGTTTAGAATATCAAACCCAGCAAACACACGTGGTTATAAAAGACTTAAGTGATATAAACTGAAACCTAAGCAGATATCAACTGCATTTCAGCTTTGAAAGGCTTCTCTGATTTAATGTTAGTGAATGAAGTACAGTTGTTCCTATCTGGATGACTTTGTAGGTCTCCATAATCTGGATTTCTCTTTCTCTGCGCCATGTACCTGAGATTGCAGCTTTTAAATAGAGCTTTCATTGCAGAATTCCTGTCTCAGTAGTCCAGGCAGAAAAAAAAAAATAGCCCAGATGCCTGTTTGAAGTGGGGTGATGAGTGGTTTTCATCCTTCACTTACTCTGCTCACTCCTGGCTGGAGGAACTGTCTAGCTACTCTTAAATAAAGTAAGCATGCTCATTTTTTCTCTTGTCGAGCTATACAGCATCATTTATACTTGACTGGCTAACTAACAAGTTCTCATCAACTTTTTCTGTTCCTTCTGTTGGCTGATATATCATCCCATTGTGAAGGGTGTTACATTGTTCTTATATTCTCTATAAGTTAACAGACTCATAATACAAATGCTGCTTGCTCAGTACTGGCTCTGGATTGAGTAAGACAGGGTAGAACTGTAGTTAACCAGTGTGAGGCAAGCGACTTCCAGTATTTTTCTCCTTGTTACACTGTAGCATTTTAAATAAAAAGAGTTTGGGAAGAATTTTCTTTCTGTTGTTTTTCCTTTTTTTTTTTCCCTTTATATTTACGTGTCTGAAGACAGCTGACATTAGGTAGGGTATTGCAAAGCTAATTGTGATATCATCACATAGAAGGATGGTTTCTTGCTGCTGCTGATTTTAATGAGAAAATAAAGAGCTAGTTAAAGAAAACAATCATCTTGAATGGTCAAGAATCTTGTATCAAACTGGCTTTGTTTCTTTTTGTGAGTGAACATGCATTATCTTCTGTTGTACAGATTCAGGCAGGTGGGGGTGTGGAATAAACTGAATTTTTTCAGTGTGTGTGTGTTGAATTTTCGTATGTTCTCACAATTCTAGTTAACGCCGTCTCTTTTATGGGATATTGCAGTCTGCGTGTCTCACTGCTCCCTCCACTGTTACCTCAGGTCCTTCACAATCAGCCTTTCATTAGCATTGCAAGAGGACAGCTGAAAACTGTGGCTACTTTTTTAGGTATGCTGTAAAGCAGCACCTAAAAAAGGTGTGAAGTGAACTCACAGCATTTTGACCTCAGTATTTACCTTTCAACAGTTACTGTAAACCTGTTACTAAACTTGGGAACCTGAGCCCTGGACAAATCAGCTACGTATGGTTCATGTAGCCACTGTCCTAGCTGGGTCTTCAACATTTCTGTTAGAGCAGGGTCGTCAGAAAGGACCACGAGCCCATTCCTTAGTCACTTACACTGACCTAGTAGCAGGAACGTGGTGGTCAGCTAAAGGAAAGTAGCACTTAAAAGTTTTACAATAAGGTGGCATAGAGCCTCGAGTTGGAGCATTTAATTATGGGGAAGAGCAATGGGATTAAAGCTATTTCTGACCAGCAAGAGGGAAGACTATTATTATAACATAGGAATAGAAGGTGCAAGGGCATTTAATTCTTATACGACATAGAGGTGGAAATATGGACAAATAAATACGCAGATACAGAGTGAACTAGGAAAAATACTTTTGAATTTGCACTTCTGTGTATCAGTAAAGCTTGTTGCACGTGACGGTTTCCAATACAGAGCTACCCAAAGGTTCCTTGTTGCTGATAAGGGTGCATTTTTCAGCCTGAGCACTATTCTTTTTTTGCAATAGAGAGCTTCTGTAACTCCTTTTTGCGAAGGACAGCAACATTGTTGATTCGGTGTGATGGGAAAGAGAAGTTGACAAATCCAGTTGTACTTTCCTAAAGAAAAAAATGTTTCTTAAAAAAAGCCAGTGGCTTGAAAAGGTACAAAAATACCTGTACTTTCACATGATAAGGAAGATACAAGTGTTGGATTTTTTTTTTTAACCTTTTAAAGACTCTGACTTGAGTAGAAATCTGGTCTTATTGATAAGGTGTATGTAACATTCTCATCTGTGTGAGTGTAGTAATGTAATTGTGTCAGGAATCTCCCCAAAGCCTTGCAGTCCATCTCATGCAGAAGGCATGATGCTGCATTTGCGTTGCAGTGGTTTCTAAGGATGGAGCCTCGATTTCTAATGTGATATGTGCTCTACAAACACATAACAAAGGCACTGTGCCCATATTTTTGTTAGATACAGTTAGGATTTTATGCTTGGGGTTTTTTCCCGGTATCCTTAAAAGAGCTCCTAGTTTAATTTTTATGGTTATAACTTTGCTTAGTATTTAACTGATTATGATATGAATTTCCTTTGCAGTTTACGTGTGAACTTGGACATGGGTAAGGCAGCCTATGGGTGGATGATTATGAAAGATGACAACATTCCTGGAACAGTTGTTCGAACGAGCACCATCCCAGAAGAGCTGGGACGATTGGTTTATTTACTGACGGATAAAACAGGTATATCAGGTTGCATTCTGGTATATGATGACTTTTACAGAATTTCTAAACTTTATGCTATATTTGAATATGTTAATGTAAGAGCAGAATTAGACTACTGGCTTTTATTTGTCAGTAAAATTTTAAGCGTGTGCTTGAGGACTTTGTGCCAATCATTTTTGTGGAGTGGTTTTGGTTTTGTTTTGTTGGTTTTGGGTTTGGGTTTTTTGGTTTTTTTTTTTCAACCCCTATCATGCTGTGTGCAAACACAGTAGTTCTCTTAAATTTTAAGCAGCAGCACTTGTGTGCTGGCCTTTCAGAGCCCGTACCTCAGAGGGGCTAAATAGACAAACATTAAAGGGTTTCTACCCACTAATGTGTTTCTGTACCATTTGGAAGATGGCTAGCATTCCACCTCAAAGGCTTTTCAGGGCACTGAAGCCTACTTAGTTCTGGAGCAAGGTCTAAATTTGTAAGTTAATGATGTAAAAATGAAAATAAAAGCAGTATTCTAGGGCAGTAGTTCCAAAATATTTGGGACCAACAGGCAGCAGTCTCATCCTTTGTGCTTTTACCCAAGTGTTAGCTGAAAGCTGATGGAAGAGCAAATAAGCCTGGAGTCAGCAGACATCAGCAGCTTCAGAACACTGACCGTGGCCTTGCAGATCACACTTTTCAGATTGTGATGGAAAACACTGCTCAGTTGTAAATGCTCTGCAAATCTTAAGCTATTTTGAATTCTGGACGAACGTGTAGCCAATGTACTTTTTAACCTGAGTATATCGGTAGCCGCTTCCAGTTTCTGTTCCTGAATGTGTTTGGCCTCCCTCTGCAGTTTATCAGAAATGTGAAACGTGCTGTTAGGTCCTGAACAGAATCTGTACAGTTAATCCATGATTGCCATTGCGTGGCTATACACTTGTACATGAGAGCTGCCCTCGGTACTTTCTCACTTGAGTTTTCAGTTCTAGTCACGTGAACCAGTTGATTCTGTTCTTCAGCCCACGTAAGGCTTGGCTGACAATGGAGAAAGAAGTGAGCCAGTTTTGTAGCCATCCGTCCAAGCTGGTGCTACTAAAAAGCAGCACCAAAATGCTGGTGAAGTTTCTCTTATTACTGAAAATTAAGGGGAATCCAGAGACCCGGCTGCAAAAAAAATCTTAAGCCGTGGTCCGAGCTTCACTGGAAATGATTGAGAATTAGTTGTTGAGTCTAAGGAGCATTGCATTACTAACATAATTGCAAGGTAGTCCTTTATATGATTGTAAATTGGGTTTGTGCTTCATCAATAAGCTTTTTGACAAGAAGCGTCCATCACAGTGGCGCTCTCATTTGCCACAGTAGAATAGAAAATGAAGTATCCCAATAATTGCATTATAGTTTCCTTATTGTGGGACAAGAAAGCAATGTGGTATAATTAGGTTTGATTGGAGTGCATGTTTCCGGTAAGATCTGAAATTAATGATGTTGCTATAGTGACACATCTGCGGCCACCAGTGCGTGAAACATAAAGTAATTCATTCGACAAGAGAAGACATCTGTTAACTGCAAGGATGCAGAGCATATTGACACTGACCAGAAATACTAGACATTATGTGATAAATGAACAAATGATGCTGAAACAGGAGGACAGATAATTTGTACTTAATCTGCTGGGAGAACTTTAATCTTCTCACTGGTTGCATTTGACAATGCCATTGTTTAAAGAACAATGCTGCAGAGAACTCATAAATTTTAAAACTTAACTCAGGGTGCAGCCTATTAAAGCAATACATTAATTCCTTTGTTAGGGAGTTTTTATCTTCATGTAGAACAAAGCCATTACTGAAAACACCCACTAAAACAACAGGTTTTTTAGGACTCACATTTTAATTATAGCATCCATTACCCAAAACACCGTGTTGTTTGGACTTGAATCACGTATACGTTTGACAGAAAGGCGTCATCCTTTATGGTGCAGGGGGGGCAGTTACTGGGGGAGCAGTTTCCAGCCTTTTCCAAGGGCAGCCGAGCATGATATCTCATCCTCTCCAGGGTACAAGAAGATTCTAATCATGCAAGAAAAATAAAGATATTTGGCAACATTTATTGACCATTTTTGTTACTTAGGCTGTGGGATGGCAAACCTTCTGCTGTTCACAACTACCAGCGTATTCAGCTAAAACAAACACGTACGGTCCTCCAAGCGTAGTTATTTCCTAACGCACGCGCTTGTACCGGAGTTCTGTAATTAACATTTTCGCGGGCGTTTGGACCAAATGAGGTACTTAACAGATACAATAGTTGAACAGATGCATAGAGCAATAGGATTCTTGATTTTCCGGGAAAGCCTTGTGTTAGAGGTTGGTGCGTATGGGCATTAATTGTCATTAAATGTGCCTAACGTAACGTGCTGGTAGAACAGTGAGTATTAGTAATTCTTTCTGAAAATTAATCTCTTAAGCTATACTTTAATTACATGTTGGGCTGCCCAGTGGAAGCGACAGCGGAGAAAGAGCAATCACAAAAATGCTGATGGAGTAACATCTCCTCACTTCAGTTTGATGGATATATATTCACACTATTGCCCTTATACTTCCTCTACCTCTACTACAGTTTTTAAGGTTGCAGAGTGAGTAGAGTGGAACAGTCTAGGAGCTTCTAGATGTACACTCAAAAGTAGATCAGGCAAAAGAATTCTTGCCCTGTGGCTTCTATGGGATGCTCATCAACTGGAAATACACGGTGTATCCACCGAGTGTGGATGTCGCTCTGAGGTGTTGCCATCGTTCTTGTGGGAGGCAGAAGGCAGAGAGGAAATAGCTACTGCTATTCATAACTGCGTTAACTGTTGCCTCCACTGTTAACTTCTGCCCAGAAATGAATAAACAGCTCAGCTCTCTTTTTCTTTGCCCTCATTCTTAATGGATTGTGCTGGGGTTTGTTTGGTTTGCAGTTTTGTGGTGGTTATGTTTATGGCCTGGTCGTAAGTAGAGCAGCTTAGCAGATGTGTTCTATATGTGTGTTTACCATGAGGGTTTTTTCATTTTCTTTTTAGATTCTGTACCAAGTTATATTCTCCTCAGGGTTTGTAGGAAGAGTTTGCATTTCCAATTTGTTACCAACAGTCTAATTATTAAGAGAGTTATGCCCAATCTCCCTTAAAGTTTCCATAGAAATGTTCACGTTCACACTGAATTATTATCAGCTTAAACAAATAGCTCGAAGTACTCATATTTTAAGAAAAGTTACCCTCTCAATTTCTGACAAAGTTATTAATTCTGCTGTAGATATTGTCTTGCTTTTTTGGTTTGGTATTTTTAGGCTGTTGGTATTGATCCAAATTACCATCTAGTAATACAGGATCAGAAAGATCTGCATCTGCTTCTCAAAAACAAAATAAAAAAAAAAAGCTACTGCTCTGTTGTGAATCACATCTGTTGCCACCCAGGGAATGATGCCTTCAGGACTTTTTCCTTAGAAATTAATTTCCTCTTTGCCTGCTTTACTCTGTGTTTAATGATACAATTGTAGGGGGTGGGGAAAAAGGCTCTTGGCTTCATTAAAGAACGCAGTAAATTTACTTCAGCAATTGTACGCTAACTTCTTGTCAGGCTATTTTGTCAAGATATGGATGTGGTACCTGGATTCCAGAGCAAACTTTAAGAACATATAATAATAGTAGCAGATTCATATTAGCAATGTCCCGAAAGCTTGGAGTTGATAAATAGGTCTTGAAAAAGCATTATTAAAAACAGAAAGCTCCTTCTCTGTCCTTTAATCCTTATCACTTTGAGTAGACTGGAGAGCTCAGGTTGGGGTTAATTTTCCATCCCTAAAGTGAGCCAGATTAAGAAATCTGCCTCTGGATATTTGAAGTCCTTGTATTTTGGGCCATAAAGCAAAAGATGTGTTGTTTTTTTCAAGGTGTCTTAGTCTTCAACTGAAAGACTGAAATTTAAGACAGAACTGCTGCTGAAGTTACTGGGTAACTCATTGGCACCATCTAATATTTGGAACACGCTGGGAATATTTTTGTCCCATTTTGGTGTTTCATTCATGGGGAAAATTTAGAAGTAAATTCTTAATTTGCACATATGATGAAACTTCACTCCCATGTGAATGACTGAAAAGGGAGGATTTTGGTTTATTTTTTGCAGAGATTTTTGGAAGCACTTTCAGAACTGCAGCCACCTACGTTTGGCTTGGAACATGTCCAGTTTACTGGGACTCTTGTTGAAAGCTTTACACTAGTCTTAAGGAGCAAGAGCAAACTCTAATTGTTGTTTCTTCTTCCATTGTTTGGTGGGGTTTTTTGGGTTTGTTTTGTTTTGTTTTGGGTTTTTTTTTGGTTTTGTTTTGTTTTTGTTTTGTGGGTTTGGTTTGGTTTGGTTTGGGGGGGGGGGGGTTTAATTCTTTTTTTACTACTGTTTTGTGTAGCAGATGCAGGTGTTTCTGCAGCCTCTTCTCATATGTCATAGATGTTTCCTATTACTGTAGCTGATGAAAGGGATCATAGAAGTCACGTGTGAGATGCGAGCGTTGAATCAGGATTGCCAAAATGTTTATTTCTGTGTCTTTACAAGTTGACTCTCTTTTCTTGCCCCTTTTTTTTTCTAAACCTCCTTCCTGATTGCTGCAAGATCCTTTTCTACTCAGAAGCTTTTCTTTTCTGCTTGCTGAGAAGGGGTTGGGAGGGAACACACAAATTTTCTGCCTATCTGCCTTTCCCTCACCAAGCATGATTTGGAGTGGGACTGATTTAATGGTGTCAGAAGAAATAATCTTTCCATATAATAATCATAGGGCTAATTTTGTTTCCTGCTCAGTTTTCTCAAGCTGCAATTACAGAACTAGTGGGAAGTGGGTTTGACAGTTGCCTGCTGTCTCAAATTTTGAGTAGCATTTAGTTTCACAACTCCTAGGGAGTGTTTATTTTAATTCAAAGGCTTGGCAAAGCTAAGGGCAGTGAGGAGATATTAGCATTCCTGGAAAGGAAGGGGATGCAGACTGACTTGGAAATTTCTTACAAGAGGCATTATTGAACAGAGTGAGTGGGTTTGGGGTTCTTTTAGAAACTGAGATTTTTAGTCTTTCATCTTTGTTAGTGGAAGCTTTCATGTTTCTCATGTGCAAAGTGGAGATTGGATTTTTCTAGTCTAAAAAAAAAGAAATTTAGTCAACAAATTTAACAAAAGCTCTCAAAAGTGCAGTTTCTAAAGGCAGAAGTAATTTCTCATGGTTTTATATGATTACTGTAAAACCAAAGTAATCTTCTTAGACCTTGTATAAAAGCAACCCAAAATTTCTGACTTGCTAGAGATCAGGAACTTTGTCTTCCTGGGTTTTCTCCAACCGTGGGAATATCCTACTTCTCATGTGAATTTTTGATAATGTTATGCATATTTTGTGGAGAATTTATGCATTTCACTTAAACCTTATTTTAAATATTAAAAAAAAAAAAATATGACTAAAGAAGGAAAAATGTAAGGAAACGTGTAAGGAAAAGCGAATGGGAAGTGTCATTTGTTTATTTTTTTAACACTGGAGGGTGAATTTGCAGTGATCATCTAATGCTGGCAATACAAGAAGACGTGGTTTGACAGTGCAGTGTGAGGGTACAGTAATTGAGATGAAGTGTCACCATATGGATATTACCAGGGAGAAGGAGTGCTGGACATCTCAAGTTTTATCTGAGAAAGACACAAGACTTTCACAGCCCTACCAAAGCTTTAAAGATTGCTAATGGTTCTGGTCATATTAGCTGCATAAACTGTGTTATTTTGGCATACAAAAGACATGGTACAAAAATAGTCTACATAAATAAAATGAATATCTACTATTTTCTTACGCAGTTTTTATTTATAGATAATTATCATATGCTCCATATTAAAAAAAATATTGTAGAAGCTTCAAGAATGTCATTTTTGGTACCATGTCGTGTTTCTTTTTATCGTCAGATTTATGTATTTTAATGACTAAAACTGTGGATAAATTCAAGTGCAGCTTTGTACCATATTCACTGCACTTCAGCTGAGTAACTGTAGAAAAATGTTTTGGGGAGGGCCATTACCAGAATAATCTTTTGTGAGCTGGCAATGGGAAGCTGGGCAGTAGCGACCTCTGGGGCCTGATGTGCCCCATCGTGAAAGGCTGAAGCCCCCACCCCTCGATTAGAGCTTTTCCAAGCCAGATGACATGAGTAGTTGACAGAGGTGGACGCAAAGCGTTACTCTCTGACTGACACCCTGTAGTTTCTTACGAATGTGAAGTGAACTCTGAAAACACTGATTTTGTTCCTTTTGGCTTATTCCGGTTGGGGGCTAAATCCGTCAGATTTGGAAGTGATCTTAATGACTTTGAAGAGTCTTAATGACTTACTCTAGATAACATTGGATGTGCCTGTTTGCCAGAATGTCTGCTTCCTACCCAGAGTGCAGGACATCTGTATGAATTGGGGCTTGTTTTTTTCTTTAGATTTTCTGATACGTGGTGCAAACTCTTGCATTGGCTTTTGAGAGTCAGTTCCATCCAGAAACTGCATTTTCTCTTTCATTTGAAAAGTTGTTGTCTTCTTTTTTGGGCTTGTGTATTTACTTGTGATGGCAGAATCAGCTTGAAAGTGGAACCACTGATTTCTTCCAGTATGACTAATCCTGATCTTTCACCACAAACATTCCCTTCATTAACTAAACTGATACTAACTTGTGATCCATTCCTTCTTTCCAAAAGAAAGATTTAGGGTGGAGGAAGGGGGGTTGTGGCCTTTTTTTACTACTTTGTGATCTTCTGCTTCTTTATTACAGGAACCCTTACGCAGAATGAGATGATATTTAAGCGCCTCCACCTAGGTACTGTGTCCTATGGAACAGACACGATGGATGAAATTCAGAGTCATATAATAAACTCTTACTCACAGGTATCTCATCTCATTAATTATTTACCTTTAATACTGAGACTTCTTTTAACAGCTTTGAAACATTGATGTTACTGATTATGCCTAGAACTTTGAGGTGCTGTGAAAGTTCTTTCAATCTCTTAACAGATAAAATGAAAGGGAAAAATGTGAGGCAGTGCACAGTTCTCTCTTACTTCTAAAGTTCCTCATAATACCCACTTAAGAATTTACTTTTTTAGTCCCTCCTAGCAGAAATCGGTGTTAAGCTGTCTGTGCAGTGCAGTCTTTCTCCTGCCACATCATCTAAGAGTAAGCTATTAATTACTGAGACTACAAATTACACTGAAGTGTCCAGAACAAGATGAACAGTAATTACATCTTTAAAGATATTAATCAAGAGTAGACATTGAAAAGCCACATTAATTGGCATAACCAAAAAGTAAAAAAGTTGTCAAAATAAAATTTCTAAGGGCCTATATAAAGTGTTGGGGGGTTAAAAAAAAAAACAAAAACCACAAACAAAAAACTATGGTTAGAAACTGAGGGAGGAGAAAATGGAAGACTCCATATTGCTTGAGAGTGGAATGTTCCTGAGATACATGAATGCTTGATCTGGAAAATACAGAAGGATTGTGACTCCTTGTCTGTCTGTCTGGGGGTCAGCTGTGGGCTGGAGGAGGAAGATGGAATTCAGCCAGCATCACTTGCATCTCCCATGTATATCAACTGTTTGGGTGCTTTCTGCAAAGCTTTATGTTTATAAAAATCACCTGAACTAGTTCTGTTATAATGGGTTGTTGCAGTATTCACAGGAATGGCAGTAGCAATATTAACTGCCAGCCACGCCAAGCACCAGTCAGAGGCGTGTTCATTAGCACTGGTTTCTGAAAAGAAGTGCACGATTCCTGGAATTCTTACTTGCCTTAAAGCTTTTAGAGCTTTGCTGTAAAATTTAATGAGTGGTGCCCATGGTTAATTAAGTTTTTAGTAACTGTAACATATTTGACACTGAAATTTTTAAAAGTACTGAAACATGAGGGAAGCTTTTTTTCCCTTTCTCAATTGAGAGAAGGTTTCCCAAATCTGGGTTTGCTGTTAGTACATGAGGAAAAGAACTTTCTTCTTGGAAATTCCTTTTTTTCCCCCCTTTTTATTTTTTTCTCAGCTTCATATGATATTTCCTGGTGTTTAAATAATGCTTTAATTCTCTGGGTGTTAGTTGCAACTCTATAAAACAGAAAAATGAAGGAGTCTTGGTAGCAAAACAAGCAATATTAAGCAGTTGTTTCCATCTGAAATAGTATGGTGAGGTTTTTATTTAATCTATGATAATAGAAGCTGCCAGTTAGCTAGGCAGTGGTTCTTGTGTGACATTGATTTTATCCCTTGTTTGTGTTCTGTTTTATTATTACAGTGGACCTACTAGACTATTGTCATCTTAATGTAACACACAAATCTATTATAACCTGATTATATTTCCCCACTGGAAGCATTTTGTGATAGAGGGCATAATCTTTAATGGAATTTGTGTGAAATTAAATTATACAAGCATCAATAAACATAACATAATTCAGAAGGAGTAAATCAGCTTAATTTATTTGCGGCTGTAATGGCATCAGCGTTAGCAGAATGCAAATGCAGAGGTTTAAAGCAGTAGCTGAAAAGCAGTGCCAGATGAGCAGAAAGTTAAACCCTTTATTAGACAACACTGTAATTTGATGGGCAGAATGTTCACGGTTCAGCAGATTGCAGTCAGGAGGAAAAAAGCATGGTTTCTGAAGAGGTTTTCTGAGTGAAGAGGTTTTCAGTGTGAACAGAAGAGCTGTTGGTAGCACTGCTGACATATTTAATATGCTGACTTTAAAAAAGCAAACAAACAAAAAAATAATAAAACCACAAAGCCCACAGCCCATTAAAACCCAAAGCAACAAAAATAAAAATAATAATAAAAACCCCAACCCCCTATTTTCAACGAGTTACAAACATACAGTACGTTCTCTTACAGAACGAATTCAGTCCTGTGTTTGAGCATTTCTGAAGGATAGCTTAAAATAGTGCTAGTTTAGTGCTTAAGTGACAGTGATGTGTTCTCCAAATGTGGGTCAAACTTTGCATCATTATTTTATTAGATCATTTCATTCTCGGAAGGGCAAACAAATATCATCCTGCAGCAAAAGCATGCAAACTGCATTAATTCACAGATTGCAGAGGTTATAAATTCCATCAGCAATATATGCATTTTAATGACTCCTAATATTTATATTTTAATGATTCTTTTTTTCCCTACCAATGTGGTGGTCTTTAAAATACAGACATTTAGGTGAAGCTTTAACAGAATGGGTCACTTTTAAATTTCATGGCTTTGGAGTTTCCAACCTCTGAATGGACAGAGGTGACAAAGAGACTAAAGAACAACAGCAAACAGCAGCAAAGCACCACCCTTGCAGTTTTGTTTTGGTCTTTCTGAACTCAGCCAATTGGTGGCTGGCTTTTTAAAAAGAATTCATAGAATCTAAGGGACATTAAAAGACTGTTCTGACAGGGAAGGGTAATTTCTGATGTGAGGAAGCAAGATTTTCTGCAGAATCCAGTTGACCTATTCACCCGTTTTACTGCCTACCTGTTTTCATTTCAGTTTTCAGTTGTCCTCAGGCACTGTTAGTGAAATCTTACCACAAGTGCAAGGTGATGAACCCACAGTTACCTATCAGTTCTACAGGAAAGTAGATGAGGCTTTTTATGAATCACAAACTGAATGAGTTATCAGTAGGTTATATAAAATAAATAAATGGTCACTGTCGTTGCCATTTCTCAACCTTTGTGAAGGGAACAATTGGAGATAGATATTAGTATTCGTGTTTTGTTTCCATTATTGACCTTTATCGTACTGTTCCCTGTTGCATCTTAAAGGTACACTCCCAGAACAGTGGAAACAGCACGAGTTCAACACCGTCCAGGAAACCTCAGTCGGCTGCACCCAAAGTCCGCAAGAGCGTCAGCAGCCGGATCCACGAAGCAGTGAAGGCCATTGCACTCTGCCACAATGTCACCCCAGTGTATGAGTCCCGGGCTGGTGTGGCTGGAGAAACAGAATATGCAGAGGTGGATCAGGACTTCAGTGATGAAAATCGAACGTACCAGGCTTCCAGCCCTGATGAGGTTGGTATGCAAAGGGAAAAAATTCCTATCTTTAAAAGAATGGGATAAGCTACATTAAAAAGAGCAGAGCTGTGACAGAAATGTGTTTTGGGCTGGGGTTTCTTTAAAATTAGAAGTAATGTCATTTATTTGTGATCAGCTCTGGGCTCCCCAGCTCAAGAGGGACAGGGAAATACTGGAGAGAGTCCAGTGGAGGCTACGAGGATGCTGAAAGGACTGGAACATCTCTGTGCTGAGGAAAGGCTGAGAGCCCTGGGGCTGTTTAGCCTGGAGAAGAGAAGCCTGAGAGGAGATCTGATGAATGTTCACAGGATAGCTGCAGGGTGGGGGTCAAGGAGAAGGAGCTAGGCTCTTGTCAGCTGTGCCCTGGGATAGGACAAGGGGCAGTTGTCACAAACTGGAACAGAGGAAGTTCCACCTCAACATGAGGAGAAACTTCTTTGCTGTGATGGTGCTGGAGCCTGGCACAGGCTGCCCAGAGAGGCTGTGGAGTCTCCTTCTCTGGAAGGAGAGCCACCTGGATCTGTTCCTGTGTGGCCTGCCCTTGGTGACCCTGCTCTGGCAGGGGGGTTGGATGCGATGATCTCCAGAAGTTCCTTCCAACCCCTGCCATTCTGTGATGATTACCTCTAAACTGTAGGAAGGATCTATTGTTTCTTTGTTGCTTAAAAGTGTTCTCAATTATTTGTCTAAAAGGTCAGTGAAGTCAGTTCTTTGGGATCAATACTGGGTTGAATATTGCAATTTAAATTATTAGGTGTATTCTCCATGTGTGAATCATAGCATATGCATGAAACTGTGATGGACAATTAGGTGTGTTAGCTAGAGACACTACCAGTTAATGGAATGTGTAGATTCTTAACAGGAAAAGAACCAAACAAACAAAAACAAAGAAAAAAAGACACACACACAAAAACCAAGCAAACAAACCAAAAAAACCCCCAAACTTCAAACACTTCCACAGAAAAGCTTTTGAGCTTGAAACCCTAGGCAGCTTCATAATGTTCAGGGTTCAGTCAAAATTGCATCAAACGTAGCACAAATTTAAAACCCCATTTCAATAAAACCATGCCTTTGAAATCCAAATTTTAAACAAACCCCTCTACTTTCAGTGGATTTGAGTTACTGTTCCAAACAATCCTGTTTCAGGGCCTAAACTGATTGCCTAAAATTCAATCCTAAGAAGAAAAAGGTGAAGCCTCATGTTTCAAGATACTGCAAAGTAAGCATAAAAATTAATTATAGCCCATTCATTTTATAAAAAGCATGTATGTCCTTGATACACTAAAATAGAGAAATAAAGTATTTCAAGACTGGTTTGCTTCAGAAGGTGAATGAATCACAAGCTGAATGAGTTACCAGCAGGTTATGTAAAATAAAGAAATCGTTACTATCGTTCTCATTTCTCCACCTTTGTGGGGGGAACAATGGGAGATAGATATTCGTATTCCTGTTTTGTTGAGGGGTGTCTTTGTTTCAAAGAAATTATAGTAGTTTCTGAAGCTTGGATGTCGTGTTGCTGGTGTAGCCACAGCACTTCAGTCATTGTCCAAACGAGGCGGTTGTAAGATGTGAAGAAAGGAGCGTGTATCTGAAAGCCTGTATAATTTTTCTAGCTGTACAAGTTGATCTCATACGAGGTAATATTTCTCCCACAAACATCATCTTGTCACAGGATAGCCTGTTGTTCTTGGTATACATTTGGTTTACATGTCGAATGCATCACCACTTGTAACACAAAAGGCTAGGAAATCAAACTACAAGCTGTAATTGCTAAAAGTAATGACTCTATAACAAGTAATTTTTAGGAATGCAAGGAATAAAATTGTCTGTCTTCATGTAGTGCCAAAGTAACAGGCATTCCATGCGGTTCAGGTACTACAAACACCGGTCAGAATGTCAAGAGACTGCAGAAAATAAAAGATAAAATATAAACGGTTGGTTCTCGGGGATGAAAAAAGGTCAGTTGGAAGACTTTAAAAACCCAAACTCGAGGTAGAACTTGAGATACTGCTCTGACTAAAATCACTAATCCATAGTGATTATGTGGGGTTCCATGGCGTGGGTTGATCTGCATTATGAACTGAGAATGCAGCAAGTGCATTTGTTTGTGCCAGAGCCACAATAACAAACTGTATTTATAGCGTAGTTGTTCAACATTTGATTTGTATGCGGCGTGTGCACAGCTTTTCACGTGCACCTATATTCATATGCACTAAATGGATCAATGTAATCAGCCTGTGAGGTGTTACTAAATATAACGAAAGACCCCATGAGCAAGTAGTACCTGTGGAGATACGATGACAAGTATGGATTAAGTAACCATTCCCCTTCTACGGCCAGAGGTGAAGAGATGTGCAACCGAGAGGGGCTTTGTGAGGCTTTTCCCCCCACTTGCTCTTCTCTTCCTGCGGGCTTTTGTATATTCATTCGTTTGGAACCTGCAAAGACTGCCATAAAGTGCAATTCTCATCTCATATTTGCTAAAGGAAACAGCTGTAAGACTTGAGTATTATGCAGGTGGTGCCCTCAGAAGACAGTAGGGAATTTGACCTTGGAGGGAGGAAAGGGAAGTTGATCAGTGCTAATACAACAGGTCTGGGATTTGGGGTGGAAAGGGAAGTGGAAGAGGAAATCAGCAACAAATAAATTGTTAGTGCTTCAAGGAAGAGAAGGCACGGGTATCCTTTAGTAATGATTTATTTGTTTTTATCATCTCAACTCGTACATTCAAACGATGTGACAGTGAAATGAAAAACTCACATTTTAGAACAGACAGCATTAAATTTCCTTTTTGTTTCTCAAAGATAGTGCTTGAAACAGTACAACTATCATATTGAACAAATATGCTTTCATATAATGAGACATTGATGCTAAATGGAGTCTTATAAAAAGATGAAGCTACAAAAAAACATTTAAACAGCAGAAAAATTGCAGCATGACAGCAAAATCCTAATAGTTGAAGGACTAGCAGGTCTTTATCATAATTTTTTTTAAGAGTTCTATTGATGCAATGTTTGCAAATCACTGGAGCCTAAGGAAAATAATGTAAATGGTTCATTATTTAGCTTATTGAACTTTCCTGCAGTTAGGTTGACGGATGATGCCAATGTTTCCCAATCACCAAAGTACCATTTTAAAAGCATTTTTTATTGAATAAAGTGCTTTGAATATTGCACCCTGGAGCTTTATTTAGGGAAATGGTTCAATTGATGTTTTCTGTTTAACCTCAGCGCTGACCTATCACAACATATTTGGTTAATAAGCAACATTATCATTTAATAGACTTAACCAGTTTTATGCATTGTACTTTCTCAACGTTACAACTCTGTTCTCTTACATTTTGTTTATGGCTCTGGCTTGATTGCAGTCTTTTGAAAGAAGAGGTTATTTGCACAGTTGTCTGTTGCATTATATAATATTGCATGATATCACCGTAGCATCTAAAGAGCAGAGAACTATGTGTAAGTATAAACTGTTCTTCCATGTAGGAAAGAAGCAGTTCAGTAATAAGTAGACACGCTATACACTTAATGAATTGACTCAAGGAATTCATTGGAAATCCTTCACATCTCTGTGTGTGTCTGTGCATCTGCAGACAGATAAAATACAACCATAACGAGGTATGCACATTTAGAAGTAGGCACATTCATCATAAAATATGTAGAGTAACCTGAGATAAGTAACTGATTTTGTATTCATAATGTGAACCCTACTTATGCCAGGCTCTTTGTTTCTTATCATAAGTGATCAATATTTCATTTTCTCTGAAAGAGTGGAAAGTTTCATTTGTCTGTCACTTGTCCTCTACGGCTGCAGCATAGCAAACAATAAGCATTCATTGAGTAGTCACTGAAAAAAATGAAATGGCCATCATAGGTGTGAGTTCAGCTCATCTGTAGAAAGCCAGCTACCTTAATGCAATGAACAATCATAAAAGGATATAAGCTAAGTAGGTAAAGCAATGGAGTTCAAAGGTCACAGACCCAAGCAATTCAGGGGCATGCTATGAACAGGAGCCCTTGAGGACCTTTGCTCCCCTTGGTCAGAAAAGATTGATCAGTCACAATTTTTAATGACTGCTTACTCTCATAAACCAGCTATTTATTGGTTCTGCTTTGTCCTGCCCTGTTACATTCTTAGGTATTTAGAATTCCAGGATTTTGAATATTTAAATAACTACCTTAAATCGTGGTCAGTTATTAATTCCAGTGTTTCTGTCCAGAAACAACAGAGTTGCTAAAATTAATTACAAGGATACAAAGCCAATCATTTAAAAACAGACAGGGAAATGATATGCCCTTAGTGAAGCAGCTTTTGTGTTTACAAAAGTGAAGCTGTAATGTATGAGACATGTTGTATTGTTTAATTCATTTTATTGTGTGTGCTTATTGAAGCAAGACTAATTGTGTTGTTTTGTCAATGTATTGTGAAAAGCAAATCACTCAGTAGCATAAAACCATCACTTTTGTGACCTTTGAGACCCACAAAGAATAACTACTCCATAGCTTGTCTTGAATATTGATCAGCAGGTTTTTCACATGATCAAGCTGTATTTTTAAGTTAATAATTTTATTTTAATCATGAAGTTTCTCGATGAAAAGTGGCAGACTGCAAATGTTATCAAATCATTGCTTCTAAATATAAAGAATCCAGTGCTCATTGGAAACATATGTGAGTTGCTCTTGAACAACCCAAGCAAACTGTTGGGAGTGCTCAGGCAGTGGGAGAGAAGAAATCTCACTGCTTCTTCCCTGTTTCCAAACCAATAGCCTTAACTTGGAAACATCACACACATAACCTTTGTATTGTTTATACAGCAACCTGATTTTGAAAGTAGATCCTATTGTCTGAAGTGAAGATGCTCTTAAATACTCTGAAGTAAATGAAGGTTGGTTACATGAGAATCCTAATCAGCAAAACTCGCTGACAAAATTTCCATCCCTAGTCCTTCATTCTCACCCTACAGATTGCTCCCTCATATGTGCCAAAACCATCAAAGCTTTTATTGATGTGGGTCATTTTTCAGTTTAAGTGATGGGGTTCGTAGCATGGCTCCAGAAAAGCCATCAGCACAACTTGGGCAAACTCCCAAACTGCTGGATGGGTTGGAGCAGAGGTGCTGACAGCAGCCACGAGGCTGGGGATCTTTTCCTTAAACTGATGCTAGCTCAGAAGGGAGCACTGTATGTTGAGGGTGACAATCAGTCGGTCATACAGTGTTTGAGCATCACTTTGTAAGTATTGAGCAGTTAGCTGTTTCTGCTTGGGAACAGCCGTGGCAGGCTGGCCTGCCAGGAGCTGAGCATCACAGCCGGGCTGCTAGAGGCAGTGGCCTCAGCGATGAGCTGTGCAGCCCCACAATAGCTGAGCAAGGTGGAGAGAGCTTTTCCTGTGCTGGAAACCAGAGACAGTCAAGACTATAGATTACAGAGTCACAGAATCACAGGATGTTGAGGGTTGGGAGGGACCTCTGGGGATCATCGAGTCCAACCCCCCTGCCAGAGCAGGATCACCCAGGGCAGCCCACACAGCAACAGATCCAGGTGGGGTTGGAAAGTCTCCAGAGAAGGAGACTCCACAACCTCTCTGGGCAGCCTGTGCCAGGCTCTGTTACTCTCACTGTAAAAAAGTTTTTCCTTAAATTTCTTTGGAATCTCCTAAGCTCCAGCTGCACCTGTTGCCCCTTGTCCTGTCATTGGACATTGCTGAGCAGAGCCTGGCTCCATCCTCCTGACACTCGCCCTTTGTGTATTTATGACCATTAACGAGGTCACAGATTGCTGTAGAGGTCTGTGGTGATGAGGCACATCTGAATTCAAGCCATGAAGTCAAATCATTAAGTCAGGATCAGGTCCTGAGACAGTAACCAACATTAGCCACAGTCTGATGATTGCAAGGAAAGTTCATGGCAGTGAGGTAGGTCCAAAGCAAGGTGGTCACATTGGTCTGTCAGGTCGGTGGTGTATGTGGCCAAATGTGGGCATGGCCTGCAATGTAGCTATCGCAGCATGAAGCACGAGAGCCAAGTGAAAGAGGGAGGGCCGCCCCTGTGGAGGCTTCTTCAAGCTGTTTCTTCATGAGCTCTTAACAGTGAGCTGGCCTTGAATGCTGCTGGTTAAACTCCTGGGGAGGAGAGTGCACTCAGAGCCTTGACAGATTCAAAACCCTATTTAGACTGAATTTTTTTTTCACAGAAATATATTGCTATTCTGTCTTGGTTGATAAAAGGTTATGTTGGACTCTGGTAAGTATCCAATCTCCGTTTCAATTTTCCCAAGCTCAGAGTGAGGTGGGTTGTTGGGGGATTTTTTTCACTTCTGCTTTCACTCTCAAAATACTGTATTATAAAAAACAAAATTAGTGGATTAGGTTTCTAAGATCAGCTAAATTCCAAACAGTCCAGACTTCAAAGGGAGCAGTAGTAGTATGATGGTTTGTTTGTTCCAGTCCTGATTGCTGTAGTATCTCAAGCAAGCAAGGATAGCCTTAGGGCATTTTTTTGGTCTTCTGCCAAACAGTAACAGCCTCGTAGGATTGATCCAGTCACTGAAGGTCTTCAGGATTCAGCAGGGTGCGTCAAATACCTTACTTTGTGGATTTATAACCCTCTGTGCCTAAAGGCAAGGGGAGTTTCATTTTTTCATGTTGACTGTATCAGGTTTTCTTGAACTTCCCAAGATGATGAGTAACGGGAGGCAGTTACTTTGTCTGCAGAGCAATGGCACTCGGTGTTGCAATTCCCCAGACTGAAAATCAGTAAGGCAGCTGGCCTGTAAGTGATAGTTCCTGTTGGTCCAGAGGAAGATGTTCATCTGAGAGGGAATGAGAGTGCCCTTCCTTGTGTAAGTTACTCACCCTCACAGAGAAATGTCAGGAGAATTCAGAGATGGGCTTTGAGTTGGGCTGTGTAAGGTACCTGTAATTAATGACTGAATGGCCTAAAGCCAGGTAACAGCACTCCAGTGAGAAGCAAACTCCTGCTATTTGGTAGGATAAGGAGGTTCTTGATTCTTTCATCCTCAGAGTTGCAAGTAATTAAAGATAAGGCTGTTCCTTTAAATGCTTTCTATGCGTAATCTCTTTCATTTTACATGTTGGCCTTAATTTTGACTGTTGACTCATATGCTTAGCTATTTGTAGCGTTTTCTGTCATAGGGTATTACATGGGAGTCATAGGCTAATAGAACTTCTTGTAGAAGAGATTTTTCCTTAAAAAAACTCCAAACGTTTAAATGCTGTCACCATAATTGAAAAGAATAATTTAGAATGTAATTGGTTTATGATAGAATTAAATATACCAAGGATTTTGTGGCCTATCAGTTTACATGTTTTCTGAAGTTCTTTTAAATTGATTAGTATTTATTTTAGGTTAAAATTGGTCTAATGTTCTGATTGGGGTTGGACTCGATGATCTCCAGAGGTTCCTTCCAACCCCTACCATTCTGTGATTCTGTGACAATTAAACATGCAGTTCTGAATCCACAAGAAGAATTATGGGGTTGGATCTTTTTCTGTTTGATACGGAGTTTGTGAACTTTAACTGTTAGGAAGTGTTACAAACCTGAACTACTCATTTTCCTGACTTCAGTAGACTTAGGTTTGATGACTGATAAAATAGGTAAGTGCCTCCTTGCTTACTTTATGGAACTTTCTCAAAGCTACCCAAGGTGTTTATAAGGTGCTTGTTTTGATTTAGTCACATACATGAATGTTTCTAAACAAATGGGGTGATCACGTCCCCAAGACATGGAATGAGCATCCAGAGCTGCCATGGTCAACAACAGTGCTTCTGAAGTTTCCCCTCTTCATGCTCCTCTCCAGACATATATGTTCCTCAGTCCACTGAGTTAGACACACCGTCCTGCTCGGAGAAGCCGCTTCCACCTCCTGAGGTGGTCCTGCTGTAGGTCTCACTGTGCCTCCTTGAATTGAGCAAATTTCCTTATGTGAAGTCTCAGAATTTGACTTTGAATGGAAATCTGTGCTGTGCTAATTAATTGAAGAGCTTGGTATTTGGAGCTGTGAACTATGGAAGCTCTGAGGGTTGGGTGGCCTCTAGTGGAGAGACACTGCTGACAGAGGCAATCAAAGCTCAACAGTGGGTAAATGGAAGCATCTGAAAGATTTTGGGCAAGAAACACTAAACAAGAGACGTTTCTCTGTACCTTTTGTCAGATCTGTTGCGTTTCCATTTCACAGTGCGGGTATTTGCTACCTTCATGCCTAATTTGGAAGTTGCTACTTAGACCTTGTCACACAAGAGATGGATGGTTGTCTTTACCCTTTGCATTGCTGCTAAGGAGGAAGGCAACTAATAAGTTAGAAACCACAGAAGCTCTGACTCCACCTACACTGCCTGTCCTGGGAACACTACATGCTTAGTGGGTTCAGGTGCACACCTTGTGTTTCAGTAGTGGGAGGACCCATATCTACCAAAGTATTTCTGCCTCCCAGGCAGCCAATCTCCACAGAGGGAAAGCTTGCTGTGTGGTTCAACCCCAGCCAGCAACTAAACACCACGCAGCTGCTTGCTCACTCATCTCTCCTGCCAGTGGGATGGACAGAACAGGAGAAAAAGAAGGAAAACTTCTGTAAGATAAGACTAGGTTAATAAACAACATATTCTAATAGCAATAATAATATTAAAATATAATAATAATAGTGAAGAAAAGGAATATAACAAGAGAGGAAGAAAACTCCAGAAAAGAGAAGTGGTGCACAGAGCAATTGCTGACAGACGGGTGCCTGAGCAGCAGTCCAGCTCCCCCCAGTTTATATACTGAGCATTACGTCCTGTGGTGTAGAACATCCCTTTGGCCAGCTCAGGTACAGCTCTCCTGGACATGCTCTCTCCCAGCTTCTTGTGCACCTGCTCGCTGGCAGGGCACGGGAAACTGGAAAGTCCTTAACTTAGGATAAGAGCTGCTTAGCAACAACTGGAACATCAGGGTGTTACCAACATCATTCCCACAGTAAATCCAAAGCACAGCCCTGTACCAGCTGCTGGGAAGAAAATTGACTCTGTCCCACCTGAAAGTAGGACACCTGGTGATAAGCTACACAAAATCCTCAGAATGTTCAAATAAATCCCAGATCTGGATTCAGGAAACTTGATACATTTCATCTGTGTGTGCGTTAGGAAGTTGATGGTTATCAGCAAAGCAGCAGCATCACTGGGATGGAATTTTTTTTTTAATTATTTTTTTTAAGCAAAGTGGTAGCATCACCCACAAAGACTTTTCTTTGCTTGTCCAACATTTGCTTTCTTTATCTGACTCCATCCAGTAGGTCAGGCTCTGTAAAAGCCACCGTGGCTGCATTTACCCGGCATTCTGCGGGTTCTCGATGCATGCACACTAGATTGCAAGACCATTTTAATGT
Source organism: Megaceryle torquata (assembly GCA_024611175.1). NCBI lineage: Eukaryota > Metazoa > Chordata > Aves > Coraciiformes > Cerylidae > Megaceryle > Megaceryle torquata. The sequence goes on from JANIJG010017256.1 coordinate 41,558, forward strand.
AAGGTTTCAGAAGTGTATTGAAGTGACAAGAATATGCTTGTGGAGGGGAAACCTCCTGGAGAGAGAGTTGGGTAAGAATCCTTTTTCTGAACGGTGTATAGCCAGCCATTCAGTATATCTTTATTTGTTAAGATTTATGATTTAGTTTCATGCCACTTGTGGAATAGTTTTGTTTTGTTTTTTCTAATGTATACATTCTGAAAGCTTCAGCTATTTAATGGTAAGTGTTGTTCTGGCTGTGGTGTTCTGCATGCTGTTATGGTCTAGCTGCTCCGATTCATTCTGAATGACGAGAGTCAAACTTAATGTCTTGCGATCAAGTTTGTTCAGTTGCCTTTTAGGCATCTATTTGACTCTTGAGCCTTATTGACTATTTCTGCTATGGTATTTGCACTGATCAATTTAAAAGGAAAAAAAAAGAAAGCAAGCAGTTGTGTGTAGGCCAGGTATAAGAATCCAAAATGACTGTGCTGCAAAATGCTAATTGAACTGGTAGGGGAAGCCAAGCATAAACGAAATAATAAACAGATGTGAGTCACCAAATATAGAACACTTAAGTCCTAGCTGCAGAGGGACACAAATGAGATGATAGGGTATTAGTAGAAAGATGCAATTTACAGGTCAGAATGTAATAGCAACCTTTCACTGTGAAAATTGAAAATTAACCTTGCGAGTATTGGATCATTTGCAGCTTATATTGTACTTTTATTGAAGAAGAAAAATCTCTAAAAAGACTTCCTGGGATTTTTGAGATTTGAAAATGGTGCTTTTCAGAGTGTGCTCTTTTCTGTGGCTGCGTTTTGCTGTGTTTCCATTTGGCGATGCCTGCACGGATTCCACTCCTAGGATTTCTTAGGCATTCGCACAGCACAGGTTCTTTCCTATTTTTAATGTTCAAAGAAGCTACAGTGATCTCCTTGCTCCAGGTGAAATTTAGTCATCAGTCATCATGTCTGTTGAACTTAGCAAGGGATGTTAATTCTTGCATGTCTTTTATCAGAGTGCTTGAGTTTTAGTTGTGTCATTTTACCCAATATTAACGGTAGAGGCAGGTTCCACAAAAATCATGTGAACTTCATTAGAATCACCTTTCCAGCAATTAAAAAAAAAATCTGGTTTCCAATAATGATAAACATTTGGAAAAAATAAAAATAGAATTGTGGAGAATGATTATTTTTTTTTAATTTAATTTTATTCTATTTATTTTATTTTA
>JANIJG010017256.1:42870-53415 GCA_024611175.1 Megaceryle torquata
TTTCTTTTCTTTTCTTTTCTTTTATTTTATTTTATTTTATTTTATTTTCCTTCTCAGAAACTTCCCCTTCAGATATGGAATATGGCTTGTGTCTAAACTCCCAGCAAAGCAGTTTTCCAAAAGTATTTGCTTTTAAAGGAATAAACCACACAGTGGTGATGATGGGAAAATATCTAGTGTGTTGTTTAAAGCATAACTTAGAAGGAAGTAGACGGTTGATGTCGTGCCCTTTAAAGCAGAAAAATAAAATTACCAAAAAAATCAAGCGAGTCTCTACTGCACGCAGTTAAGTTGCAGTTGAGATACCATGTAGTGGTAGCTCGTGGTGATTGGTGCATTTTGCAGCATCTCTGGGTTTGTAAAAGGGACTTTTAGAAGCATGTGTATGGGGTGCAGTGTTGTAAGCTTGGCTTCCATCTCATTCGACATAGAAAGAGCTCAACTGTATATTAAATATATTCTATTTATATATTATTGTTGAAACAAAGTAATAAAACAGCGCAAGTGAACCAGAGTAAGCTAAAAAGAAGATCCTTTGCTTCTGTATTTACTGCATATTACAGTGGCTCAACTTGCATGTGATTGGAGAGCTAATAAAAAATGTTTATGGAAATGCTCCAAATGTCTGTTACTTACGTAAGTGTCATTGGTACAGAAATTGTATTCTGATTTTGCATAATATGGGTTTTATTTCAATTGTTACTCCTGAACAACATATTCTAAATAGCTCATCTTTGTAAGCTTTCTGAATCATTTTTCTTTTCATACTCATTTGATGTACGAAGTAAGATTTTTGTGGTCAGTCTGTTGCTATTCACTGCTTTTCCTAGATTCTTGGAAGAGTTTAGACTTTGACCGTAGCAACAGTTGTTGCGTAATAGACTTTTCATACTTAACCACGTCTTTTTCCCTGTTTGGGGTTTGTTGGATGGTTGGTGTGGGTTTTTTGTTTTGTTTGGGGTTTTTATTAGTTGTTTGGTTTTTTTTCCTTTCTTTCTTTAGGTAGCCCTGGTGCAATGGACAGAAAGTGTTGGTCTCACTCTGGTGAACAGGGATTTGACCTCAATGCAGCTGAAGACTCCTGGTGGGCACATTCTGACCTACTATATTCTGCAGATCTTCCCCTTCACTTCTGAGAGCAAGCGCATGGGGATCATAGTCAGGGTAATTTTGGGGGTGTTCTGGTGTTAATTTTTATATCTCAAAATATGTTTTTTGCTTAATCTTTAGTTTCTAAATTTTGATAGGAACTTGGTCCTTCAGGGAATGCATTTCACAAGATTTTCAGCTGTATATCATTGACACAGGCACATATGAAATACTAGGCAAGTGGCTGTAGAAGAATCAGGGAAACCTGATGCTGTGGAGAGCTTTGTAAAAGACAGACTCTTCCCTTGGATGGGAACATACTGATAGCACCACTTCATGCTCAGCTTCTGATGCTGCAAGTTGCCTCTGAGCCTTTGGGTCTAGTTTTCCATTTGTTTCTTTCATACAAAATATGTTTCCTCTTCAAGAGATAAATTAATAGCTGAAATGTCTTGCAATTGCACTTAACATCTTTGTACACTACTAGAGTTGCTGCTTTTCCAGACCCAGCATTGATACCTGAACTGATGTGTCCACACAGCACAGGGGCTGAGATTTAGGAGATCTGTGCATAGTTGTCTCCTAGGCGCCCCGTTGGGAGCATGGTAATGATCATTAAAAGCCCAGGTGGAAGGAAGCCACAACACCCTGTGAAATGGAAAGTTTAAACCTTTGCTAATGTTAAGCCACCCACACTGTGTAATTCTACCCTCTCCCTACCTAAAATCAGACACTGTAGCAGAACAGCTTCAGACAGTGTTGGTAGATAGATCAGTGCCAAGTCCCAGTTAAATGTGTCAAACTCATCCCATTTTTTATTTGCCTGTACCAAACTCAGCCTTAGGCAAGGGTGCTTCAGGCAGAATGTGAGTGCTCAGGTCTGGAGAGAGCTTGGCAAGTCTGTATTTCATCAGGTGAGGCTGGCACCAAAAGCCAGTTTAACAGTGATGTGCTCAGAGATATTCTGAGAGGCCTGCAGATCAGACTAATCCATTTCTTCTGGGAGAGCATATCTCAGGAGCTCCTGATTTGGATTATATTTGCCTACGTGTGTAGTCTCTGAGTACGTAATGGATCTTTAATCATTAAAACATCTGTAACAGGCATTTACCCTGAGTTATTTGTAATTTTTTAATTATTTAAGTATTTCAGAGATAAAGACCAAACTGTCTGTGGTGGGTTAGGTTGTGTATGCCACCAAAGAAAGAAAATAGTAGTTAGAGAGGACCTAACAGTGGTACTTCAAAATATAGATGGGCAGTTTAGGGATGCTGAGGATGTTACTCACATTGACTTCAGTTAGAACTGATCTTATGTGAGAAAGTAGGGAGTATGTGTCTGGGTGGAATCAGAGATGTCATTGGAAGCAATAACAGCAAGTAATAAAACTTAACCACCTCTTGGCAAGGTACTTCATCTTTTATAAATGATAAATGCATTGCCTACTTCAAGAGGCAATTAGGTTATTGGTAGGTATAAATAAATCTGTATAAACAGATTTTTTTTCACCTTTTTTTTCTTTTAGGATGAATCTTCAGGAGAAATTACATTTTACATGAAGGGTGCAGATGTTGTAATGTCCACCATTGTACAGTACAATGATTGGCTAGAAGAAGAGGTAAGAAACAAAATAAAAATTAAAACTTTGTTAAAATTATAAATTTAAAATCAAAATATCAGCTATTACTGGGTTAGGTTTAAAGGAGAACCTAAGCTAATGCAGTAATGAGTTTTGAAGTCCAGTTACATATATCCTGGATGGGTTTAAAGGATTAGAATTATTTCCAGTTCTTGAATAACCCACAGGAAAAGCAAAGCTGGTAGTCATAGCAGAACACGTTCCCACTTAAAACAAGGAAATTTGTTTTTCATTGACTGACCTTTCACATAAAACCTAATTACTTCTGAGAAGTATTCTGCTATAAACCTATTTATCCTGAAATGCCCTTGTTTTATCAAACTCTACAGTGAGGTATGTTTATGAATTACAAAGTTTAATAAGGTTTGCAGCCAAATTGAAATAGTTTTTTTGCCACATTTGTTAAACTTAATATAATATACCTACTGACTGTATTTCAAAACTGATTACTGGTTTGGGCTGTCTCTCTCTAGTAGGTACCAGCAATCATCTTATTTTGACCCTACATAGAGACAATATGTTAATACAATGATTACACCATGTATGTTCATAATGGTATTGGCAATATGAATCAATATATGCTGCAGGGCAGTTTGATTTATTCAGGGGCATGAATAAATTAAACTCCCTCAAGACCTAGCAAAATGTCATAAAAATTACTTTTGGCGATAATGATGCACAATTAATTGTAAAATGCTTGTTTAATTTATTTAGCTTTATGAGGTCAAATCAATAAGTGTTTTGTGCTGGACAGCCTTGTTTTTCATTAAGATGTGCTATTCCATGGCTATTTTGAATCTGTAAATATTTTTTCTGATAAGAGGTCTGTGCAGCGGAAAAGGAAAATGTAGCTCTGTTATGCCTCAAAAATAGTTTTAGTTTATTTTAAAGCTTCAACCTAAAAGAAGTTTTATTTATTTAAGCTAGGAGAGAAATGTCATAGGCTTACCAATAGCATACCGCTTCAGATGGGGGACCTGGCGTATAATTGCTTTTTATTTTGTTTATGACTCCTCCAAGATAATGTTAAGAGTCTCAAGATACACCAAAAGTTATGGTACAGATACCTCCTGTTAGCATATAGTATAAAATATGTGCATATGGTTGAATATTTGCATAACTGCTCTGTGCTTTGGTCCATTTAGTGTGGTAATATGGCACGGGAGGGACTGCGGACGCTGGTTGTTGCCAAAAAATCACTGACCGAAGAACAGTATCAAGACTTTGAGGTAGGAGGGGACAGAGTGATCTTGCGCTTCACCGTATTTAGTCAGTTCAAGGGGAACACTCCTCTTTTTTAATTCTGTTACCAGGACAAAAACCAAAGAGGAATCGTATTTAAAGTACTGATGGTTGAGGTATGGCACACAATCCATTAGAAATACCGTAACTTGTTAGCGGTTGTTCTGTGGTCATACACAGGGTCCTGCTTTGCTTCATTATGTGACTGGGCTGTTTTCCCAGAAGGTAGTGTAATGTTCATTCTGTAGCCTCAGCACGACCTAAAAAATCTACTTGTTCTCCAAGTGCAGTTCCTGCTTACACAGTGTGATGCCTGTTCTTAATAGCTCTTCCTTCAGAAGACGTTCTCTTGAGGTGCTTGTCAGAAAACACATGTATAACATTGGGTGTAAAGTACAATTTGCTCTTCTAGTCTTGTTCTTCATTAAAGATATTTAAAGGCAAACAGCCTAATTAATCCATATTATAATGGATTGGTAGATTGAATGTATATTCTATGAGGCATAGCAAACTCTAAGTGATTTTGTGTTTGTGCAAACAGAGTCGATATAACCAAGCAAAATTAAGCATACATGATAGAAACCTGAAGGTTGCTCCTGTTGTAGAAAGTTTGGAGCGAGAAATGGAATTGCTGTGTCTCACTGGAGTAGAAGATCAGCTGCAAGCAGATGTTAGACCAACTCTAGAGATGCTAAGAAATGCTGGAATAAAGGTACTAAACACATACTTTTAAACTTCTTTAATGAGACGTGAGTTATTTGTCTTTGGTCATATTCATTCAGAGTGGAAATGAATGGAGCTCTGCCTTGGGACAAATGATGAGCCAGCTGAGAACTTAGGCATCAGAGTTAGTAGGCAGAGCAATGTGGACAACATTATGATGAATGTCCGGTGCAGACTGCCTGATTGACAAGTAGTAGAAGAGGCTTTCTTCAGACAAGTGGAAGAATTGCATATTTGCACATGCTGGTCCTTGTGTTGGACGTTGCTTCACGTCCAGTATCTGCTGGAAGGGCATCACAGGAGGACACAAAGTAGGAGAACTTTGGAGTGCAGTGCTGATAATTTCTTGACACAGATGGTTGAGGAGTCAACAAGGAGAGGTGGTCTGCTAGTCCTTATACTAACAAGCAAGGAGGAATTGGTCAAGGATGTGAAAACTGGTTGAGGGGACAGCATTGTCCACCCACAGTAGTTATGAGAGTGAAGTTCAACATGCTCAGGAAGATCTTAATAATGTCTATAAACACCTGATGGGAGGGTGCAGAGAGGACAGACCCAGGCTCTTTTCAGTGGTGCACAGTGAAAGCACAAGAGGCAATGGATGCAAACTGAAATAAAGGAAGTTCCACTTGAATATAAGAAGAAAAATTTTTTACTGTGTGTTCAAACACTAGAGCAAGTCTACCAAGAGTTTGTGGAGTCTTCATCCTTGGGAGATGTTTAAAACTGTCTTGACATGGTCCTGAACAGCCTGCTGTAGTTGGCCCTGCTTTGAGCAGTGGAGTTGGACTAGGTCATCTCCAGAGGCCCCTTCCCATACCTGCTATTTTATTATTCTGTTTCTAATTAATCCCTGTTCCCCAAAGGCTTTCAGGAGAATTAGCTGGTGATGCAGTGGTGTACGTAATTAGAAAAAGAAATGTATGTATTAGAGCCTTAGGATTACACCAAATTTCTCTTTAGTACAGCGTGGCTAGTGCAGAGTACTTACAGATTAATACTTTGTGTTTAATAATGTCCCACTTACTCTTGATGTCTCTTCTATATATGGTATCTTCTGACTCTCAGGTATATGCTGCTACAAATAGGTGTGGAACAGCGTGACAGTTTTTAGGTTTGGGATTTTTTTTTTAATGTATTAGTTCTAAGATTTCAGAACATTAAAACTATTCTGGCTTTAATTATAACCAACATTATAGTAGGCTGGGAACACAATAGTAGCTGTAGATAGATCATAAAATTATAGATTAAGATAGATCAGTAATTATAGCAGTTACTGATGAGAAAACTTGAGTCTTTTCTCTGTTCACTGACCCATGTGGACACGAAAGAAAAGGATCTTACCTGAGATGTACAGGAAAAGAGGGAGACAGAGGCTTAGAGCTTGATAAAATTGCAGCTGCTAATTTAGTAGCTGTGTAGTAATAATCCTGCAGTTTTCCTACAGGGAAAAGCTTTTATGCTTTCCCCGCTCTTCAGCTATGCCAATGGGTTCCCAAGAGTTTCACCTTGACTTTGTGTCAGTTGAGACCTTGACCCTTGTCAGAAGGGAAGAGGAATGGAGCTGCCTGAAGTAAAGACAGTTCTTCTCTGCGTTGTGTGTTATTGGGGTAAAAACTGCTCATTAATTTCAGTTAAAAATGCACATATCAGTATTTTCTCTGGTAGTCTAATCCCAAATGGTACCAGAAAAAGGTTGGAGAGACGTGTCATTTAGCTTTGGAGAACAGGTATGTCAATGTCCAGTGGAGTAAACTTCTACGTTGTTTTGCAGATATGGATGCTAACGGGAGACAAACTGGAGACAGCAACTTGCATTGCAAAAAGTTCTCACTTAGTGTCTAGGACTCAAGATATTCACATTTTCAGGCCTGTAAGTATAGTTCCAACTTTTTGTAGGTTCATCAAAGGACAGCTAATAAAACATGGCTTTTTTTGGTTAGTAGTTGGCTGCTTGTTGAAAACTGAGGGGTTGTTTCACTGAGTGTCATACTAATGGTCAAGTGAGTAGTATTTTGATTGTTATTCAGGGATGTGGAATTAAAAAGCATTGCTTCTGTTGAAGGATGCTTCTGTTTAGATTTGTCCATACGCGACAGAAATATTTGTAGCTGCATTCATGTGACCCGGGTTCAGCGGGCGTTGTACACTCTTCAATTACACAGTGGATGTAGTAAGGTACCTCTGAATAATGATGGAGAAAGATCTATGTGAGGTAACGAGCCAGTAGGAAAGAGTGTCCAGGAATTTAGGCTATTTGAATGTGCTTCTTGATTGTACTAAGATTTTTAATTAATCAAACTCTTTAGACTCAACCAGAATTAATCTTGATTTGAACTGGGATGCCAGTGTCCTGGGTACAGGCGTAGTTCAGATCAGCATGGGAAAAATGGAACATTTTTTCTATCAGGCTACATATTTGCATTTTATTTAACAGTCTAAGATAATTGTAAGGAAGGTAAAATGCAAATGCATATCTTTTTCTATACATTTTGGTCATATTTGCATAGCATCGACTCTACCGAAGCCAAACAAAAATAATATTTTCCAGCCGTTGATCGATGCTGTGTGATCAGACATAATATGTCTGTGTTTGTTCTGAATGAACCACTTGCACCTACAGAAATAATTATATGAATATAATTTGCATGTAAATGTAGTTTCTTCTGAAGCATCAGAATGGCAAATTAGGCCCTGCAGACTACTATTTGCAATTAAATTATTAATGCTTCTGATAAAACTTCAGATCAATTTTTGTTGACCTTTACATGTTGTAACACCACAAATTAAGTCTTCCCGAACAAAAGCCATTTAGTTGAGTCAGATTTTTTATTTCCATTACCTCAACTAGTAACAAAAGATCAGCATAAAACTGTGTTAACTTAGAGTACGCAAAGTTTTAAATTAGTTAAAAACTAAGAATTATTTCTGTGGCTGTATTTGCTGCAGAGAAGTAACTACAGAATTAATGTACAAAAATACAAAGCACTCTAACACTTCTGGTTTAGTTACAGATTAGTAAATAAACCCATTATTTGCTACTTTGGCTTCCCAGAAAACTATTTTGATTTTAAAGCTCTTCCTTTTTATTCTTGGAAGTCTCAGCGTCTTCATTTTGTAATAAAATGAATTGATACATTGTTGTGGAGGTATTTGTACATTAAAAAATACAAATCCTTCTGTTAGGGGAAAGGTAGAACAGAAAGGGCAATTGCTGCTTATCAGTGTGCACCAAGAGCCACCATCTCTTCATCTCTGTAGTGCAGAACGTTTATAACGGGCCAGTGCAGCCTGGGGTTCCTAGCAGTTGGCAGACAACGAGCTTTCTCTTCACATGGTTAATTATAGGAAGGAGGAACAAAAATTCCAAACTGGGGTGTGTGTATGGGTTTTTCAGTTTGCAGGTTCTTTTCAGTGTAACTCAAACTTTATGTGTAGTAGGGCCCATCTGGAGGGAGAGGTGTCATTGGACTGCATCTGATTCTGGTGGTAGCTGGCCAAAGCCAAACCTTTACACTCAGTGTAATTGAGAGTTGTACATTTGAAAAGTTATTTAATCAAAAGTGCTGGAAGAGGCAAAATTAGAAGTGTAATCAGAGTTTGTGCTCTGCTCCGTGCTTGGAACGTTGTCTTGTGTGATAGCTGTGAAACACGTTGATCTTTTATTGGAAAACAAAACAAAACCAAAACTGCCACTTTATTCAAAATCTGATTATAAATATTTTTTTGATGTTCTGTGTTCTAGCTTAAAACCTTCTGAAATCCATTTGGTAACCTTTGACCATTTTTTGCATTTCCCAGCTGGGCCTTTTGGAAATGACAATTGTGTAAATACAAAACTCTGCGATGTACTACTTTTGTATTACACTACTTGATCCCACTTTGGTACTCGGGCAAGATCCAACAGGGTTACTACTAGTGAGCATTTTTATGAGTCTCTTGAAATCTGTGTCTACTTATCCAAGCTGAAGGAACTATTAATACGAATATTTTGCATTATCCTAAGAATATTTTACTGGTTAATAAATAAAAGGTTTGCTTGTTTCTTTGTCTATTTTATTTTTCTCTAGTCCTGCCAAGATGGAAAGAGTGAGGTCAGCTTGAACTTAAGATAGTTTAATGTCATTTACTCATTAATTTTTAGCCCTGATGCCTACTTTTGTGAGGAACCAGTTAAGCTGACTACATAGATTTTCCTTGTTTGAGGCTTACTGTGTCGCTTCACGAGATTCGAGGCTCGTAGTCACATCTCATGGGCTTGCACTGGGATAAAACATGTGTTGAAGAACATACCTTCTGGGTATGAGTTCTCAAAACCTGATTTATTTCAGCAGGTTGTTTGGGGTTTTTTTAAGAATGTAACATTTTTTTAAGTGAGTGTTTTTTATTGAAGGTTACCACCCGAGGAGAGGCTCACTTAGAATTAAATGCCTTTAGGAGGAAGCATGACTGTGCCTTGGTGATATCTGGGGACTCACTCGAGGTAAGAACTTGGTTTCTGTCAAATTCCATTTATCTATATGCTTATGTTCAGAAAGTAAAGGATCGGTGTCTTTGGGGCCTTAAACTCTTTCTCCAATATTTGCCCATACTTTTAAGGTGTCCTTGGGGATAATTTTTTTTTTTTTTTTGCTGAGTGCTAATTAGAGGATTTATGTTCTAGGTGGGCAAATGTTATTGGATCTGTGATCTCCTGTATGGTAACAGAATGGAATGTGTGCAGCATGTTTTAGTATTGTCTCTTCTCTTAAGCTCAAAGCATCTTGGCTCTCCATATGAAAGAGAATGTTGGTTTAAAACAATAAAGCCACAGTCAGGAGAATGTGGGGTTTTTTTCTTCACAGGTGGATCATACAGAATCACAGAATGGTAGGGATTGGAGGGAACCCCTGGAGATATCTAGTCCAACTCCCTTGCTAAAGAAGGCTTATCTAGAGCAGGTTGCCCAGGATCACATCCAGGAGGGTTTTGAAAGTGTCTAGAGAAGGAGACTCCACAATCTCTCTGGGCAGCTTGGGCCAGGGCTCTGTCACCCTCAAAGTAAAGATGATTTTCCTCGTGTTCCGATAGGAATTCCTGTGCTCCAGTTTGTACCCATAGCCCCATGTCCTGTCGGTGGGTACCACTGAAAAGAGTCTGGCCTCATCCTCTTGATACCCACCCTTCAGATATTGATAAGCATTGAGAAGATACCCTCTCAGTCTTCTCCAGGCTAAACAGCATCAGATCTCTCAGCCTTTCTGCATAAGAGAGATGCCTCAGTCCCCTAAACTCCTTCATAGCTCTCCGTTGGTAATATCTCCAGTACTTCCTTGTTTCTCTTCAACTGGGAAGTCCAAAAAATGACACAATACTCCAGATGTGGTCTCACCAGGGCAGAGTAGAGGGGAAGGAGAACCTCCCTCGACCTGCTCCCCACACTCTTCTTTATGCACCCCAGGACACCACTGGCCTTCCTGGCCACCAGGGCCCACTGTTGGCTCATGGTTAATGTGTTCCCCAGGACTCCCAGATCCTCCTCCATGGAGCTGCTTTTCAGCAGGGCAACCCCAACCTGTGCTGGTGCAGGGGGTTGTTCCTCCCCAGGTGCAGGACCTTATATTCGCTCTTGTTGTGAATATATTTAGGTTTCTCTCCACCCAACTCGCCATCCTGTCCAGGACTGGGTGGATGGCAGCACAGCCTTCCAGTGTGTCAGCCTCTCCTCCCTGTTTCCTATCAACAAACTTGCTCACCCCTTTGTCCAGGTCATTGAAGAATACGCTGAACAAGAACGGGCCCAGTACTGACCCCTGGCAAACACCACTAGCTTCAGGCCTCCAACTTGACTCTGTGCTGCTGATCATAACCCT
>JANIJG010017256.1:53427-68036 GCA_024611175.1 Megaceryle torquata
TGAAGTTGAGGTAGACAACATCCACTGCTCTCCCTTCAATCTACCCAGCCAGTCACACCATCATAGAAGGCTATCAGGTTGGTCAGGCACGATTTCCCCTTGGTGAATCCATGCTGACCACTCCTGATCACCTTTCCAGGGATGGAGGTGAGGGTGAACTCCACCATCTCACAGTCACTGGCTGCCCCCCAGCCTTCACATCTCCAACCATTTGTTCTTTGTTCGTTAGTACAGGGCCCAGTAGGACACGTCTCCTCGTTAGCAGCTCCACCACCGCTGTCAGAAGGTTATTGTCAGTCCTGGACTGAGTGTGCCTGGCTGTGCTCTCTTGAGAGCCAATACCAGGGTGGTCAAAGTCCCTCATGAGCACCAGGGCCTATGATTGTGAGGCTACTTTCAGCTGTCTGTAGAAAGCCTCTTCAGCTTCCTCTTCCTGATTAGGTGGCCTGTAGTAAACAACATGTACTAGCCTGCCCCTGTTTGTACACAGAAGCTCTCAGCTTGGTCTTCATCCTCCCCTAGGCAGAGCCCGATACTTTCCAGTTGTTCTCTCACAACTCTACCACCTCGCTTTGCGGGGCTGCCTTTCCTAAAAAATACATAGCTGTCCATGAGAGCGTCCCAGTCACGCGAGCCACCCCACCGTGTCACCGTGACTGCAATGAGCTCCAGGCCCTGCAACTAGCCCAGGTCTCGAGATCTTCCTGTTTACTCCCCATGCTACACACTTCGGTGTCCAGGGATTTCAGAGGTAATCGAGCCTGCAGATTTTGCTGGAGGGGTGCAAGAGGATCCACCACAGCCCCACACTCATTTGAGGTGGTTAGTCTTCTGGTTCTCATCTTGGGAGGCAGCTAAGGAGCCTGTGTCTCTGCTCTGGTTGGCTTGGCTTATTCCCCAGCTGGATGCGATGGCTGGAGCGTTGCCAGCTTGGACCCCACCTTCCGAGTCCTTCAGTTTAAAGCCGCCTTATGAGGTTGGCCAGCCTACTGCCAAAGATTCCCTTACTTCTAGACAGGTGGACTTCCTCCCTCCCTAACAGGATACAGTCACCAAAGAACGTGCCATTGCCATAAACCCCCAGCAGCACCAGCCGGGCAGCCAGACGCCGATAGGCACTGTACGCCTGTTGCTGGCTGCCCCCTGCAGCCAGATGTGCAAGCAAAACTCTGTAAAAGAATTTCCTTTATGCTGTGTATTTGTGTTAGACAACATGTAGTGGTATTCAATCATAAGTAAACGTGAATCTATTTTTTTTTTCCCTAGGTTTGTCTGAAGTATTATGAGCATGAATTTGTAGAGTTGGCTTGTCAGTGTCCTGCTGTAGTGTGCTGCCGATGTTCTCCCACCCAAAAAGCTCATATTGTGAAACTGTTACAGCACCACACTGGAAAACGCACGTGTGCAATAGGTAACTGTTGGCACCATCTTCATTTGCAGTAGCAAGAAATCTGTAATAAACTTCAGTAGTAGATGGCAGTGTTGAGAAATAGTTGAAACCAAACCAAAGAGACTTCCTTATCGACGGCCAGGCGATACGTAGCTGTAGCAGAAAACACCATTCCTTGAGAAAGGCGTGGTTATCTTCTTTATTCCACAGGGAAAAGTCTTGATTGCTGAAGTAATTAATCATAATCCATAGATTAATTGTAAGACTTTAAAGGTGCATAAGATGTTTCTAAAATACTTGTAAGGGCAGGAGAGTAAAAACTCTGAAGAGCTGAATATTGCAGTGACATTTTCCAGGTGATGGAGGAAACGATGTCAGCATGATCCAAGCAGCAGACTGTGGGATTGGAATTGAAGGCAAGGTAATGTTAACAGTTTCGTTGTCATGTGCCACACAGCGGTGTAGTAATGTGGGATTAGATGCTTTATTCTTAAACAGTACTGAATTGCTTATTTTTGATCTAATTATTGTATACCGTAAGATGACAGAAAGGCGTCTTTTGAACTAATATTTCTTTGCTTTTATTTTTCTTTGCTTTTATTTCCTCTGCTTTATGTCGTTCCATGCAAAAAGCAGGAAAAGGAGAAAAAACTAGCTATTTCCACGTAGCAATTACTTGAAGCAGGAAAGGCAAGGAAACTTAGTTGTTACAACCACTGCACCTTTGAATATGCACACAAAAATTATCCTCACTGCAGGGTTGATTTCTGAAGCAGGAGCAAACTTGACTTATCAATTATAAATTATCCCTGAGAATTTTGAAATTTGAACCACATCTTATACACTGGGTTTCATAATTCTGTTGTTTTCTCCTAGGAAGGAAAACAAGCTTCCCTAGCAGCTGACTTCTCCATCACACAGTTTAAACACATAGGCAGGCTGCTGATGGTACACGGTCGAAACAGTTACAAAAGATCAGCAGCACTTGGTCAGTTCGTCATGCACCGAGGCCTTATTATTTCAACTATGCAGGTATTTAAAACTTTGTTTTCTGAGTAAAAACACTCTGTCTTTGAAATATTGTGATTTTAATCAACCGGTGGTGTTATTTTTTTTTCTTTGTCATAAAGTTTTGTATAGAGAACTCTATTAAATATGTATAATTATCTGCTTTTTGTAGGCTGTATTTTCATCAGTCTTCTATTTTGCATCTGTTCCCTTGTACCAAGGATTCCTAATGGTAGGGTAAGTCAAAACCAACAGGTCCAATATCTGGTAATAAATATAGCCAGTGAACTTGTTAAATAAAATGATGTAGTCGTTGTCTGCCATGTTTTTCATACAATTTTCATTGATACTCTACCAAAACCTGGACTGAGTCTACAAGGAACTAAATCAAACTGAATTATGAATATGGACTGTGTAAGAGGGGGAGCCTCATTATCACTTCTCTGAAGAGATGGATCTGCATAGCCTTAGCAGAAGATACCATGTAACTTTTTTTCACATATGGGGTGAAAACAATAGAGGAAATCTCCCAGACCAGTTTCCATTGTTACCCAGGTTGCCAGACAAGTTTCGGTGAGAATCACAAATTTTCCTGTTAAAAATAGGATGAAACTACTGACTTCCAGTCTCTTAAGGGGGCCTACAGGAAAGCTGGGGAGGGACTTTTTAGGATGTCAGGTAGTGGTGGGACTGGAGGGAATGGGTCAAAAGTGGGTCAATTCAGACATTAGGAAGAAGTTCTTCCCCATGTGAGGGTGGTGAGTCCCTGGAACAGGTTGCCCAGAGAGGTGATGGAAGCCCCATCCCTGGAGGTTTTTAAGGCCAAGCTGGATGGGGCTCTGAGCAACCTGCTCTAGTGGGAGGTGCCCCTGCCCATGGCAGGGGGGTTTGGAACTGGATGATCTTTAAGGTCCCTTCCAGCCCTGGCAATTCTATGATTCTGTGACTGTGAAATTTCCCCTGAGTGTGCATTACCCAAGTCTGCCACATAGATTCCCATTCAGGTGGACTTGTGCAAGGTTAGGAGCACCCTTGTCGTGTTCTAGAAGCTACTTCAGTAATGTGGTTCCCCAAGTGACACGGCTGAGGGATGTGCCTATATTCGTGTTTGTCCCTGTTTGCTGCCGCTTCTCTCCAAAGAGCTTCTTTTTATACCCTTGTAAACAATAACAACTTAAATCAATAGAAACTTAAATGATAGTCCAGTCAAGGTCTGATTGCACCAGACTCTGCAGAGGCAAGCAGTAAACCTCTCTGTGGTGGTTTGACCTTGGCTGGTCACGAGGTGCCCACCAAGTCCCTCCTCTCAGCTGGAAGAGAATCAGATGAAACTCGTGGGTTAAGACAAAAGCAGTTTAATGAGAAGCAAAGCAAGGCCACGTGTGGATGCAAAAGAAAACAAGATTTATTCTCTCCCTCCCCTCAGCAGGCGCTGGCTGGCCCCTTTCTGGGAAGCAGGGCTCCAAACCACAGAGGTTGCTCTGGGGACAAGACAATGCCTCCTGCCCACCCCCCAATCCTTTTTCCACCTTTTCTTGTTGAGCAGCCATCACATGGTCTGGAACATCCCTTTGGTCAGCTTGGGTCAGCTCTCCCAGTCGTGTCCCCTCCGTATCTCATCCCCCATCCCACTGGGGGGTTGCTGGAAACCAGCCTGGGTGCCGTGCCAGCCCCGCTCAGCAGCAGCCACAGCACGGGGTGTGAGCAGCACCTTTCCAGCTCCCACTGCAAAGCACGGCACGGGGAGGGCTGCTGGGGGGAAATTAACTCCTCTCAGACCAAATACCCTCTCCAGAATGCTTGTGAATAGTTGTGCCAAGTTCCAGGATGCTCCAGTATACATCTGGCATGTGCATGCTAAAATTCAAAGCCACTTAGAAAGCTGTTAAAGACTTCTGTTCATCCACCTACCTAGATTATGATGTCTGGAATATAGGGCTTGTTTTTTCTTTAGTTTTCATGCCATCTTCTGTGGTTGAATTTACATGTCAGGTCTCTGAACTGATTGTCCAAAGTGCAAGTGCACTGGGAGTACGGCACAAGGCAGTAAGCATGGGTGATAGAAAAGAAACATATTTACTGGCTTTGAATGTATAAAAGCCCTGTAACAGCTCTCAGAAGCACAAGAATAGGTTGCATGTGTAAAGCTGTATTGTAAGTGCCTGAGTACTGGAGAGGAGAATCAGTTGAATTCCACTGACATAAGAAGAATAATTAAACTGGGTAGATCAGTTTAAAAGTGCATCATACGAAGGTGTCAGTTTATGTGCTTTCCTTTCACCTAGGTATGCAACCATATATACGATGTTTCCAGTCTTCTCTCTGGTATTGGACCAGGATGTGAAGCCAGAGATGGCATTGCTGTATCCAGAACTTTATAAGGATCTCACAAAGGTATGAATGTCATCAGTGCTCAGATCTGAACAAATGCTGAGAGCTCTGGTGTGCAAAGCTGGCAATTTGTACAACCATTTTCTTAAGGTATTCCAGGAAAGACAGATGCACAACTAATGTAGTGCAGACTTCTGTACTATGAAAATAATCCACGGTGCCAAATGTTTCACTCAGTTTTGTTAATACGTGTAAAGTCAGCACGAAGGTATGTTGATGTAAAAACTGCTTTTAGTCTGGCCCCAGGATCTGGAATTATTTATGCTTACTTTTTCACAGTTCCTTTTTCTTTTATAGCTGGTAGATTAATGTTTAGATTATTTTTTTTTCCCCTAACCTCTAGAAATTACTATTGACCTCTCCAAAAGCTCACGTTCTTTAAATAGCAGCTATCGATAACTGACATAACTTAACTGAATCATCTGTTCACACTGCTGTGTGTTTGCACATACCTGCAGACAATGAAAGTGTATCGCTTCTACACCCACAAAAGCAAAACAAATCTCAGGATTCTGTTTTCATAAGGTTTTTTTTTTTTTTTTTTTTTTGAAAATCACTTCTGCTCCATTTTACAGCTGTCGACTATCAAAGTTACAATCCAAGGCAGCAGCAGGTGGGCTGTTCAGGAATAGTGCATTCTTTGAAGATGTATCTGAAAGTTCAGAAGCAGACTGTAGCTGAAGAGTCCAACCCCTTCAAGGCCTTTGTCATCTTTATTGTACTAAATTAGCTATGTCAGTCTGGGAGATTTTTGGGTTTTTCCTCATCTCGTGGAGATCTTGATGCTCTTTTTCTCCTCTTTGGAATCTTTAAAGTTTCTTCCTGAGATTTCAGCCTATGGTTAATCTCAGGGAAGCTAAAAGCAGTTGTAAGCTTGCCTGGGGAAACCTGTTGATGGAACTTGTAAGTATCTTATTTCCAAAGACAGAAGTTAACCTGCACTTGGATACTGCCCAGGATAGGTAGATGAATACAGGCTAAGTTTTTTGTTTAGGCTAAATGACTTGTTCTTGGAGATGCTGAATCCCTGGCTTTCCCAGCTTATGTTGCACCTCTCTGAATATTAAATAACTAGAACTGAAGTAATTCTTTTCAGAAGGGAAAAAAAGAGAATGTGGAGAAACTGGAGAGTACAGTTCATTGTGTTGTGAGGGATAAATGATGATCGATGAAGTATAAGTAGTTTTAAAAGTTATTTATGTGGTGCCTCTGACTTTACTATTACAAGGTAATCTTACTGTGTTTATTACAACTTATGATCATGCTGCCCGAGTCGTGACACTGTAAAGCTCACATATTTCTACACATCATTTTTCAGAGTATAAATTTAGAATGCAAATCTCTACCCAGGCCATTCAGCTAGTGTTACTCAGACAGGTCTTGATGTGGATTATAATTGTATTCCTAGGAATTGGCTTCCTTTCGGGGTATGCTGGTGATGAAAAGGCTTTTGAGATTTTTAAAATACTAAGATACATTGGCACAAGTCATTTACAGAGTCTTGCTCTGGTGCGAGGAGAAAATTAGCAAGGTTCAGAGAGACTGGTGTGCCCTTGTACCCTGAAGGACATGGTGATTCAGTACTGGTACAGTGGCTCCTATGGAGTTAGAGCTAGAAAAGCTGATGAACAGTTGAAAGGAAGTACAAGTTAGAGGACTCCCTGCTCTCACCTGGAGATGATTCAAAGCCTTTTGTGCAGCATTCTCTAGAGGCTCAGGTGTGCCTTACCCCTTCAAGTTCCATAAAGGTGAACCAAAACTCAAGCTCACCTTATTTCACAAATCTCTCTAACTGGGAGCTGTGGTCAAATGTGGAAGCAGTGTCCTGTACTCAAAGGAAAATGAGTGGGCAGTCATAGGAGGAAAAAGACTAATGTTTTACATTACTAAAACAGCAGAATTTTTCTCATGTTCAGTCTGTCACCAACATTCCAGACTATATACAGAATTATGAAAATGCCAGGAACTCATCTATCCAAGAATATGTTTTAGCCTCTACTGAAGTAATGGAGGGAGTTAACTCATCACTTTTTACAGCAGTGAAGCCCATTTCTTTGTACAGTGTGGGTTCTTGCCTGTTCTACAGTGACCACTTATTTTGTGGCAAAATGCCTACTCTGTTTAGCATTTTATCCTTTGAGATGTGTATCTTTTTATCTCCGCAGTTCTGACGTATTTCATCAGCACCCTCACACATTGCAGGAGTCAGAGGCACATGTACAGCACTTAGTCTTTGATTCCTGCATATGTTTCCCTCCATCATATTCACCCTCCCAAGATGCGTTTGTTGATAGTTACTTGTGGAAAACTTACAGTAGTCCTGTATTTATTCCATGAATGGGAATAGCCATCATTCCATCATCCAGAAGTGTAGTAACTACAGCTTTGCTTGAGGTTTAGGTCAGTTGGTACACAATGACACAATGCTGTTTTTCTTGAAGACTGTATTTTACAAAACAGACATAGAAACCTTTTTAAATAAAAAATAAACTCGTTTTACTGTAATTATCCCTCTGAAAACCAGCCACAACATTGCAAGCTAAAGTCTCTCTTTATGCTCTTTAAGGCCCTGACTGCCCTGTCCCCAAATTCAGGTGGTTTGTGATTTCTGTACAGGTTTGCAATGAAGAATCATAAAAACCAATGGAAGCTTTTTAGCCTGTGTCCCTTCAAAGATTGCTTATTTGACTTGTAAAATGTCTCTCTCGTGTTTAACTATTAAACATATATGATCTGAGTAGATTTATGGTTTTTTAAAGTAGTGGTTAACTGTCTTCTCACTTGTTTCCCTTAGGGGAGATCTTTGTCATTTAAGACCTTCCTCATCTGGGTTTTAATCAGTATTTACCAAGGTAAAAGAGAGTCCTAATTTTACTGAACTGAGAATTTTTTGTCTGCTATTAGCAATATTGTTTTTCAGCTGCAGGTTGAATTCCCAAAGCTTAGCATTTCATCAGCAGTTATGTATATTGCTTTCTGTTTATCTCGTAAATCGATATTCCTGTCCTGAGCCAGCCTCTTCAAAACACGCCGTGGATTGGTATTTTATTGATGCATGTCGCCTAAAAAAGGACGTGGGTTTAATTAAATGCTAATCCAGAAAAATTTTAATGAGTGCTTATCACATTGCATATATTTACACAGTAGTTTTCTTTCATGGAATGACAGAAGTTCTTGTTGAAGAAATCTGAATTATGTAATCAGTTAAAAGTAATTACACTTTCAACAGTATCTCATTTATTTGTAGCACTTGACAAAATGAGGTTAATTAACAGTTCATCAGATACATTGCACTAAAAGGTGCAATTTTCTAATAGTTTTATTTCTTTACAGTTTTACTTTGGTTTATTTCACATGCACCAAGCACAGTAAATATCACTTCTTGTAGAGAGATGAATGTTGATACCTTATTAAAGAAAAAATACTGGGCAAGTTTTCAAAATAAGCATCAAATATTCAGTGGTAAAAACTGGCACACTGAAATGTCATTGCACAGTGTGTTGTTAACTTTGTGCCTTTCCTAGGTGGTATTCTGATGTATGGAGCCCTGCTGCTTTTTGAATCTGAATTTGTACATGTCGTTGCCATTTCCTTCACTGCCCTAATCTTGACTGAGCTCTTGATGGTTGCACTGACCATACGAACGTGGCACTGGTTAATGGTGGTGGCTGAATTCCTCAGTCTTGGCTGCTATGTGGCCTCTCTTGCATTTCTAAATGAATACTTTGGTGAGTAACAGCAAAAGTATTTTAGCAAAGATCTGTGCTTTGTATTTTTAAATTTTTTTTCTCATTTTTTAAAATTAAGAATATGTGATGTTATGCTTTGTAAAATGCAGCTTTCTCCATAAGAAATATGACTGAGTGGAATTTAGGTTTTATTAATGTTGGGTTAAAATATTCTCTTATCCTTTTCTCCGAGAGCTTGACAATCTTTATTCTTGTTACTATGACTGAACCAGGTGATAAACTTTACTCAAACCACACGTGCTTTTCCCATCCTTGATGTGATCCTGACAACCCAAACTGCATACCTTAAATTGGCTTTGAGATTTGCACTATTGAAATGGATATGATTTTTTTTTTTAAATCAGGACCTTTCACTGAATTGCTGAATTATTTTGTACGCCAGATCAAGTGGACCTCATTAGATCTAAGTACTGCCAGAGTGCAAGGCAGAAGGCTAATAGGATAGATACTTTATATAAGGATCATTGTTTCATAATTGTATTAAGCTTATATTAATCTTATATTAAGCTTGCTGTGCTTTAAATTGCAGTATGCCATACTGTGTCTTAAAAGTCTGTTTGTAGTTCACAAAATGACAACCTATTTTAACTGCAAATCTGAAGTCAAGGGTCTGAGGCTCAAAATAATACGTATTTCTTTTTATATGAAATTGTCCTTCAGTAAAAACAACTAACTTAGTGTGATTTTTTTTTGCAAATGTAACTTTTACAGCAATATATATGTAACAATTTTGATTATACCTCAGGAGGAGTAGAATGCAGCTCCTTTTCTCTCTGTTTCCCAGGAGCTGATGAGTAAGGAGTTGCTTTTATTCAATTGCCACTTCTCATAGCAGAATTCGATGTTGTATGGTAGTTTCTAGGAATCTCCTAGTTCTGCTTTCACTGTTCCACGTCCCAGGTGTTCGACACTAGAATAGTGTATTTACATTATATAATTATATTTTAACCAGTAAATACCTTGCTGCCTGTCCCAGGTGTTCTGTCCCTTCCCACATTTCCCAGGACTCAAATTTTAAGGAAGACACAACCCTGACATAATTGCAGGTTTGCCAGAGTACCTTTTGCTGTCCTCTGACACTCATGCACAGACTCTTTAATAGAGATGGTTGGTTGGGTTGATTCCTGAATCTCCACAACCAGATTACACATTAAAGGAACAAGCAAGAACAGATACAGGTACTGGCTGGTTAATCCAAACTTCCAGGAACTTGCTGCTTCACCTTTTTAAGTCTTCAGTATTGGTGACAGCCAGTGCTTCCACCCTTTGTAGGTGTTGTTCAGTGAGAAACAACTTCAGGTGGCGTTCCCGGGTGGGTAAAAGCTGCAGGGACTTTGTTTCTTGCAAGGCTTTCCATAAAGGGGAGTCCTTTACCATCCTGATGTATTTGCTGGCCAAGTCCAAACAGCTGAGTATGTATGTGGTTGCATAGGAACTTAACTTCTAGGTTTTTTTCATCATTAAAAGTACTGAAAAGGCTGCAGTTTCCAGGGTTTCAGTAAAGATGTATTTTACTGCAAGATGCTGATCAGTTAGTCAGGGAAAATGCGTTTTGGTTAAGCTCGCTTCTACTTAATGCTCTACTCTTCCTTCATCTGTCACATTAGAACTGGGGGGGAGGGAGCCTTTTTATTATGCATGTAATGTCTAAACCTAAGTGTTGGTTTACAGTTCAAGGTATAGAACAACTTCTGCATTATCAGGGAAAACAACCCAATCCAACAGTGCTTTGGCTTCATCGGGGCATAAACCGTTTCTTTCAATGATGTTACTTAGAAGAATCATCTCCTCCCAAAGAAGTGATAAGTTATGAGAAGGCACTCAAACTAGAAAGACAGATATATTTGATGCTGCTCTAAGCTCTGATGCAGGGTAGTAAATCAGTCTCTATGTTTCTGAGTTAATTGCACACAGTGGCCTCATGAGATGTGTCTCTATGATACATTAAATAGGCTTTTAGTCCCTCTAAGCTGGCTTAGACTAAAAGTGTTTAGTAAGTTTATCCATTGAAATCTAGTGTACAAAGTATTTTTAAGGTGTAAACTTGGAGCAGTTAAAAAACAAAAACAAATCCAAAACCAAAAAAAAACCCCAGCAGTTAAAGCATTTTCTTTTCTAATGTGAGTTTGCATTCACATTAGAACAGTTCTGATCAAGTTGATTCTCCATTAAATTACACCCTGAAGTCAAATGTAAGAAAGCTGCCTACCTGCAACCTTAAAAAAAATGAGCGAGTATCAAATCTCTGTATTTTACAAATGTGTTGGCTTGATTTCTGTTGAAAATACTCTGATTGTCCCGTGGAAGGCAGTAATGCTCCAGTTAATACTACTAACATCTTTTTTGTTTCCTTTTTGTGTAGCTAACCTGTTTGGGGTGGTTTTTACATAACTTCCATATTTTCTGTAAAACTATCCTTTCATTTTCCTTCTCCCTCTTTGTGAAACAGGTATAGGCAGAGTGTCTTTTGGAGCTTTCTTAGGTAGGTGAAGTTTAACTTTTCTTGAAGTTTTTTTTTTTTTAATTCTTTAAAAGCTCATTAAAGAGGAATTAATTATTCAGTAGACCCATATGTAAATAATGGGGGGAAAAAAAAAGCAAAAGTAAACCCCAATTCTTCAGGTTACCTGGGTCCTGGGATCTTTCCCTGATAATTAAGTATGACCTGACCATTGCAAATACTGTGAAAAAATTCCAGTAGCTGGTGTAGATTGTCCCCACTCTTGTTAACATTGGTCACAGAACCCAGCTTTTCGGTGTGGCTGTTGCAATGTCACTACATTCCCTTTAAATTTTGGGGTTCTAATTTAATCTCTAAGTTGTTGTGACTGTTTTTGAGACAAAAAGTCTGAATATGGAACAAAGGATCCAAAATGGTAGCAGGATTTCTGGTTGGGAACTTGTTTTATAGTGGGTAAAAAACCCCACAACATTCTTGCTAGTAGAAGAATAAAGCAGCTTAACTTTTCATTATTAAAAAGTCTTGCTTTTAAACTGAGGTTCTGTTTCCCCTCAAATTATTTTGTGCTGTAAAACAGTTTAAGGCGCATAAAGGAACTCTGAAGTTTCTGTCTGAAGAAAATAGTTGGCAAAACCAAAATGTTGAGCTTAACTTTCTCTTTCTGCTGTTTTGTTGCCCCATTCCCCGCTACAGAAGTTCCATTTTCCATCTTACCAGCTCCCAATTCTTATATTCCCTTTTTTTTTTCCTACAGATGTTGCCTTTATCACAACTGTGACCTTCCTGTGGAAAGTGTCAGCAATCACTGTTGTAAGCTGTCTTCCACTTTACATTCTCAAGTACTTGAAGCGCAAATTTTCTCCTCCAAGTTACTCCAAGCTTACCTCGTAAATTAATTATATTCCTGCAGTTTTTCACTCACACTGGTCTGCAGATTGCACATTCACTGTGCTTAGTGTCTATGGATTTATGTTGGACTAAAGAAATTTAAAAAAATAAAATAAAATGAAAAGTGATAGAGTCAATAGAGCACAAAAAGAGGAGGAAACATCTGACAGGTAAAATAACACAGAAATACACTTAACAAGACTACCAGACATAAACTAAATTTTCTCCATGTTGATTTTTTTTTTTTTTACTTTTAGTTGGTATGGTTATAAAATAAAACAATTACCTTTGATTTGACAATGCTTCTGAATGGTTTCATTGCTTCAGTAAAGGATTTTTTTTCTTGCTACTGTAAAGATTTTTTTTTCCTACTGTACTAATCTTTTGCAAGTTGAAAGTTTTGTTATTTAGTCCATCCCTTCCTTTAATTATTCCATAACTTCCTAATTCGGGTCCTTTCTCTTAATGTTTATATATGGCAAAGTTCACTCGTCCAGACTTGTAACAGACCTAATACCTGTAAATGCCCGTGTCTGTATTAGCAGCTAACTGTTATTCCTCATCAGGCATTGAGTAATATGCACTATTTGAATTATATACAGATGTCTGCATAGCACAGTATTAATTTAGGAGCTGTTGTCCTATTC
Organism: Megaceryle torquata; assembly: GCA_024611175.1. Taxonomy (NCBI): domain Eukaryota; kingdom Metazoa; phylum Chordata; class Aves; order Coraciiformes; family Cerylidae; genus Megaceryle; species Megaceryle torquata. The sequence continues at coordinate 65,962 of JANIJG010017256.1, forward strand.
TGTAATCTCCATTTCTGGCACCAGTAAATTACAGATCTGTGATGTTGACAGCAGTTCTTTAAATGCACATTACAGCCAAGTTGCACAAAAGCTGTTTAAAAATTAAGTGGTAAATTCTGTACATAATGCCACTGCACCTGTTGATCTGTACAGATATCAAAGACATGGCTGCTCAGTAAATATGTTTTAAAATTCTTTTTAATTTTGTATTGGTAAAACTGCAAATAGTGTCAAAGTACATTTCTATATATGAGAAGTCCAGTAAACCTTGTATTAGCTAATATGTTTAAATTGCCTTGTAATCTGTTTACTTAGGTTACTCAGGTAAAAGAAAGGAAGATGAACACATCAACATTATGGTGGGAAAACCTATCATCTTCCAAGTTGCAAATGTTATGGTTTTATAACTTAGTTTGGGTGCAAACTTGTTATTTAAAAAAAAAATAATAATAATTTCAAAACATTTTTGCTGGTTGCAAACCATCAGAGTTGAGTATCTTGGCTGAGTTGATGGCACTTTACAGTGGTTAAAGTTTTGTTCCAGAAACTCTCATACTCTGATACAATCTTGAAGGGTCCAAACCTTGCAGAATGTACTGGAAAGCAGGATCTGTTGTGTTAGTTTTCCATTCTGATATAACCTTGCTTTCTCAAGAAGTACCTATAACAAATTTGGCATATTCTGTCAGTGGAAAGGAACAGCGTTAATTATCCGTGCTTTGCTCATTAAATAATTATGTGTGTGTTTTTAAAAGACACTTAATATGGATGTCTTTTTTATGTTTGACTGCCTTTACAGCATAATTCCTTGTTTAGTCTCATACAACTTTGCCCTTACATCATGATTATATTGGATAAGTAATATTTGATATTTAAGTGATAAATGTAACTACTTCCTGGGAGAGCAGAGGAAACTACTGCAGAGCTACTTGGACTCCACTCCATTAATTTTTTTGTTTTAAGAGTTTTTCTTACTAGCTATTTATCTGCCTTTTTTTTTTTTATTTAAATTCCTCATTATAAGAGCAATAAAGCCTAATTTCTACCAAATATTCTTAATGGTATATGTATTAAATAAACTACTGAAGTAGTGTTTCTTTTAATTACACAACACTGCAGACTAGTTTGCTCTTGTCCCTCTGTGAACTCACTTCTGTTAAACTCCCACAAGATGTCACTGTTCTTGCATACTAGCAGAAGCCTTTCTTCATTTGATGTGATTTTGTTGTTGATTTGCCTTTCATTTTCTATTTTTTCCCCAATAAGGGGTAATTACTTTCAATCAGTGAAGTCACCGGTGTGCAGCTGTTCTGAAATGTTGAACATCGTCTGCAGACCTTTTTGTCTTCTATATTGTGAGCTCTCAACCATATGCATAAGATTCAGTAGGTAAGCAGAGTTGGTCATCCTTCATCTCTGCATCACAACTGTGGCATTAGGCAGAAAATGAGGAAAAAAAATCAGAAATTAAACTAGAAAGTGACAGTGTCACCCTAATACAGTCATATCCCCATGTGCAGAATTTAGAGTGTGCCTATATCAGTCCTCGTCCCTAAAACTGGGCGGTTAGTGGGATAGCAAATGTGTAGAATAAGCCTTTCAGAAGTGGAGTCAATTCTCTAGAGTCTCTGCTTTCTTAGGGTATTTCCAGCATGCAGCAAAGGTCTAGTTTCAGCTGGCACTTTAAGACTGCAGAAGTCTGATTCAGGTGACTACCTTGCTTTTGAGGTTCGGTCACTGCAAAACTACGTTGACCAGGAAAGTCTGTCTTCTCTTCCTTCATGTCACTCGGCCACAGCCATGTAAAGGGGTAGCACCACCTTACCACCGTGGCTTGCAGGCATTGTTACAGGTAACAGGAGCAATACTCAAGGTAAGCATCATACTCTGGCATCTTTCAGTGGAAAGCTTTACCCCGTTGTGGATTTCAGCACAAGGGAAGCTGAGTCTCATCACGATGCTTGGCTCGGAAACCAGGTGAGGATGGTAACTAATGGTGGAAACCAGGTGAGGATGGTAACTAATGGTGGAAACCAGGTGAGGATGGTAACTAATGGTGGAAACCAGGTGAGGAT
>JANIJG010017257.1:0-72936 GCA_024611175.1 Megaceryle torquata
GAACCTCTTTACTATATTAGGGGAGTTTCAATCACACTGGTTAATGCAAACTTCTTCAAATTGCATTTCTCCATTCTGTCATTAGCTATGTTCTGTCTGAGCACTGGGATCTCAGGAAAGGATGCATTTCAGCGTGTTAAAGATGATCGTATTAACAGACTGAACCAACCATTCTGCATGAATTTGTACTTAGAAATACAAGTGAATTACAGATACACTGAACAGCTGAACCTTATGAAAACAATCTTGTTTTCTATATGAACAGCCAAGTAAATTTTGTTGTACAGAATTTATTAGGTCTCTACTAGGCCAAATAATTATTGGCCTAATAATTAGGTCCAAATTATTATTACTTGGTGATGCAAAATCTTTAACTAATCAATATTGTATTAGTACAAGATACAGATTGTGCAGTATATACAACCCTAGAGCATTTTAATAAAGTTGGATTTGTTTTTTCTTTTCTTCCAGCTTCATGTGAAGGACTCCAGTAACTGTTACCCTGAAAAGTGGGTGTCACACTTGCTACATTCCAGTACTTTTATTATTTCTAATACTGCTTGTTTGCTCTAACTGGTACAGTAATTCTTAGACTATCTGATTTATAGATCAAATGGACATAACCATAGGTCAGCTGGGGAAAAAGCAACTGATTAGTGTCTAATTGGAAGATTGTTTTTACCTCTCTTAGTAACATATTGCATTTCATCACTGCTTTGTAAAGCTTTTATTCATATTTCAATATTAAGCAGATGGATAGTAAGTCTCTTACGTAGTCCTGAACTATTTGGTGACTGTAAAGGTCACCTAATGCAGTTTTCCTGCTCCAAGCAGGTTGCTTGTTTTGAAAGTTATTGATACTTAATTCAAGTGCTGTGCATTTTTAATACTACAGTCTTTCCACTTGAATTAACAGTAAAAATATTGTTAGCTGGAATCTCACAGATGACACAGAAGACCTTTCTTGATCTATTAAATTTCTAATATTATGTGTGTTACCATGTAGGAAATACCACCTAATCACTTGACTTCAGATCTGCTAGTGTTTGAAAAAAGATACACATCAGGGTAAGGGCCTAGAATGCTGGTTGATGTTTACATCATTGACAACTTGGCAGTGCCATTAGTGAAATAAATAGATTCTACTTGTGCTGATACAGTTTGTTCACAGCTAAAGATGGATGATCAAGCTTTGAATAACCAGCAATATAATGAACAATATTAACACTACTGAGGAAGTTAAGAGCACAAACTAAATTCTATTGATGTATGCACTGTTTATCAGTATTCAGGACGTTTTTCTTCTGTAAATTAACTTTATATTCTTAGCGGTGCCTGTTAATGAAGTTTCCATTTTTGTTCATTAGCAATAAAGAGGCCAATAATGACTTAAATGCTTTTAGTCATACACAGTTGGGAAATAAAAATTACATTGTCTGTCTGTTTACCCTGGCTAAGCTACTTCAGTATCTGGAAGCCTGGGCACTATCTAGTTGCTAGACCATTTTATATAGATCCTTGTGTTAAATACTTTAATGCTTCCACCTTTTGGAAGGTAGAAGAATGTAGAAGCTTGGTGTTGAAACTTTTTAAAGGTTACTCGTCACTGTTGCCTGAAGTCTGGACTATTAGAGGAGACTTTGTTCTTCATTCTGGCTTTCAAATTCATGCTGTTGCTGGATATACAATACATTAAAAGTTTAGTAATGAAGATGGACATTGTCTTAAGCTGCTGCTGTTCAATTAAGGAAGAAAGTTGCTGTCAATATGAAATACGAAGGACCAGTGAATCCAAAGTAAAATGCACTTAGCACTACTGTTAAGTAGCTGGTAGAGTAAACTAACATCTTGATTTCTTTAAATGTAATATTTAGGTTTTCCAACACGGGTTGTACTTCACATTTTTAAAGGGCAAATTGCTTATCTTCAGGCTTCATCTTTTAACAAATTTTATCATTTTTTCAGCTGCATAGACAGGTATGTTTGAGTAGCTTTGTTTATTATGATATTTAAAATGCAGTGTTGCTCAGGGATGGTAATTATCACTGTAGTTTTATTTGTCAACTATAGAAATGCTCTAGGTGTTTTAAGTTGCCTTGTACTCTTGAATTAAAATTACTATTTACTACTTGGGTTTTCGCATTTATTTTTCTGGACATCTTAATAAACTTTGTATAAAAGTGATCAATTATTGTCCAGTACTTAATTGTTTAACTGTCTAATTCCACTATTCTTAGGGCTGCCAGCCCATCATTTTGCCTATGAAATAGATGTTCATGTAGATGTTAAATACTGTACTTGACTTGGAATATGCTTGTCTTTCATGACCTCTCATCTGGGTTTACTGAAGGTGTAATTCCATTCTGTTCACCTTTGGAGAGCTATTTGCCCTCTGACTGCTTTGATGTCTCTTTCTGAAAATCCCAGGTAGATATGCTCATAAGTCGTGCAAAGTCTTTCAGTAACAGTGCTGAGTATCCAAGGCAATACTCATTCATTTCCATGCTCAAAGGGAAATAGTGGTGAATCTGCTAAGAATTCAAAACATTTTTTGCAACCTGACAAAATGCTGCTGCCAATTCCAGTTCTGTGAACTCCTTGCTTTTGTTATTTTTCCTTACCACCAAGTAAAGAATTTATAGCAAGAGAGTAGAAAGAGATACCTAAAGAATTTCCTGAAATGATTTATTAGGTGGTCAAAGAAGATTATTCATCACAGTTACACATAAAAGTTCTGTAATGGAAGCAAGTTCCTTAAGTTATTCTTTAAAGGTTACATTACATAAGATAAAAGTAGGACTTGGCATTTCCATAGGCTTCCAATAATGGTAGCTCTGAGTAGAGATGGTTGAAGCCCTAACTGACTAATTATGTTTTTGTTATTTGTTATGGACCAGACAGAAACACAGGGCTGGTTTTCAGTTAAGTACACTTTTCAAAAGGCAAATTTGTAGATGATTTAAGATACCTGTTTTTTAAGAAAAGGCCAAACTTAGTAAAGGACATGACCTACTACTGCCTTATGATTACCTAAATACATGTTTATCCAGAATTCACTCATTCCACCCTTCTTCCATTTTGTTTTCCTTCCCTGTTCTTTAAGAGGAATGTGAACCTCAGACATTTACATATGTTCAGAAATGTCCTTTGTTATTTAAGAAAAAAACAAACTCACATTAATAATTTCTGGCTTCAGAAGTGAAAAAGCTTAAATGCTCTCAAAGTTCTTCCAATGGAAGTGGGCTAAAATAGATGCTGTCTTTTCATTTATTTTTTTTTTTCTGATGTAGCTGAATTAAGAGTCTTAATTTCATGTGAAACATAGGTCACTCGTTGTGAAAAACAATGCTTTGGATATTTGATATGCTACCACCAGATAGAGGGTAAAAATGTAAGACCTGCCTGGCCAGAACAAGGACCAGTCTATCTTGGTATTTGGCCCCCAGGCTATGGCTGGGTACATGAATAACTAGAATTAAAAGAATTCATATTGTACGCAAACAAAATGCCATTTAAAGTATTTAGTGTTTCTACACTGGGCTAAATTCCTCTCAACCCTTATAGGCAAGCAACTGGTGCTCCAAATCTTGAGGTTTGCATGCCTTAATATGTTATGACCATAGGTCATAGTTACAACTAAGCAGTTTAAGTAATAATAATAATGTCAGTACTTTAAATGTGTATAAAAATTGGGAAAATGAATAAATAAGTGGACTAAATTCTGCAGAAGTCTTTGCTATCCCAGCTAGCAATCACTGTACTACTCTTGTCCAAAGGGGACGTACTGAAAAAATAACGTAAAATTGCTGTGTTTCCAAGGTCTAGATAACTCCTTATTAACTGAGGTTAATACTACCAGTGGAAGTGCCAGTTTCCAAGATGAAGGACTGTGGGGCTCAGGGCATGGAAGTGTGGCAGGTGATCCCACCACCTCCCCCATCAACAGCTGTTGGCTCCCTGGGCTGCAAGGCAGGCTCCATCCACTGTCCTCGCTTGCTCTGAACGTCTCCCATATGTTGGCCTCTCCCCAGCTTCCCAGTCAGCCATTAACGGTCAGGGGTGTTCTGTTCAGCACTTGCTACCTTGCCCGTCTCTCTGTCTCGGAACATGTTACTCATGACGTAAGCTCCATGTCCCTCATCGCAACGAGCCACGCGAGGCTCACCTGTCCCTGGCCAAGGGACGCGACCACCTCCTGACGAACCTCCCGCTGCATCGTTTCTGCCTCACCCCAGTGTCGACGCTAGCTGTTGGCTCAGTCTAAGACCCCCCGCCCCGCAAAGCCTTTCCCCCCATCAGCCTACCCTCCTGTGGGCAGCCGCCGCCCCAGCAGCCAGGGACCCCCCGCCCAGCGGGCAGCGGCTACGGGGACGTTCGGCGAGGGCGGCGGCCCCGCTCCGCCCTCGGCCGCCGGTGGGGGACGGGCCAGCCCACGGCCTTGGGGCTCCCCAGGGGAAGCGGGGCAGCCTGCGCACATCACCTGGCCGTCAGCGTGGGAGATGGAGAAAGGCGCCGGTTCCCCCTCCGTGGGCGGCAGCTACCCGCAGAAAAACGCCGAGATCCTCAGCAGCCAGTATGGCATCAACCTCTTCCTGGCCGGGCTGCTGCTCACCTTCGCCTGGGCTGTGCATGCCGTGGGCATCAGCAAAAGCCACCTGCTCTCCTACCTCATCACGCTGATGCTTATCCAGCTGCTGTGGATGCTGTGGTACCTCTGCAGGAGCTGCACGCAGAGGAGGCTGATCCGGGACAAGGACACGCACGCTGGAGCCCGCTGGCTCAAGTGTAAGTACTGGCCCCTGGCACAGGGTGGCACCGTGCATCACCCATCAGTGCCATCACCCGTCTCTGCTGCTGCTTTCTTACCCTCTCCAGCCCTACCGGGGGCCATCCTGCTATTCATGAACTTAACATACATGCAGTGCCCTCTAAAGTAAATATATGCATAAGCTGAACATACTAGGAGATTGTATAGGAAAACTGTTTGCTAAACATCCTCACTTTCCAACCTACCATTTACAGTGCTGAAAGCTCCGGTGCCTTTTTTCCCTTACCAGGCTGGTTTGGCAATACTTGAAAAATAGAATAGAGCTAATGAAAGATGCAGTTTTGTTGGCATCATGCAGCTCCTTTGGAGGAATTATCACCTTTTCCAGACAATATAATGCAACTTACTTCATGCTAGTGTCAGTCAGAAAGGTCCCCAAGTGCGCTCCATACCAATATATATCAAAGATTCCCATTTATGTGTGTACAGTGATGCCTTAGAAACATCTGGAGTTAGACAGAAGAGGACAAAATCCCTGTCGAGATAGCCTTGTAGGTTGGTACATAAAGCATCTAAGCAAGAAGTCTAAAGCTAGCATCAACTTGTAGGAAAAAGTATACAAATTTGACTGGGTATTGGTGGGATGTGATGGCCCTTATTTGCAGAGTAAGGTGTGTACTGAAGTATGGATATAAAGGTATATTGAGAGACAGTGGCTGGGGACTGCATGAAAGAGTCAGAGTGACAGCAGTGATGCGTTTCTGGTTCCCAAGAAAAGAGTAAGCCCCACATCATCACTGTGTAAAGTAATAGGCAAGCCCAGTTTTACCCACTTCCTTTCCTGTCTCAGCACTGTAAATGGTAGGTTGGAAAGTATGTTGAGTGCTATAAAACAGCTTCTCCATAAAGTATTTCTGCCCTGCTAGCAATGAGACACCAGTTAATTATAACAGCAGCAGTTAATGAAGTATCTAAGTGAAAAGTCCGAGAATGTCTAAAACCTGATTATTTTGAAAAGTAAGGTTGTGTTGTGGAAATCTAGTTTGTTCTCAGTCTTGTGAGTCTTTTATTTTCTTTGAAACTGTTAACAATTATGCTGTATGAATTATGGAAAACCTTTTTTTTAAATGTCTAATAACATTTTACAGCTATGGTCTGTAGACTCTTTCCTGAACTGTATGCAGTTCATGTACCAACTGTACAATTGTTCTCCTTGATTATTCACTGTTTTTCCAAAACAATATTCATTTGTCAGGCATTTTTCATTTATTAGCTTACGTAGCTTACAATCTCATGAAATTCATTAATACAAGATCAATTTGATCCTATTTTGGACCAAGCTATGCTTTTGTTACTCAGAGGGTAGCTTTCCTAAGTATGGAAAAATACTGCTTAACATGGGTAAGTACAGCAGGACCCCCTGCCCTTTTTCTTTTGGCACAGCATTCACAGCATTTCATTTGTCCTACAGGATATAAGGAGTTACAGAAACTTAGAAATAAGATACTGGAATGAACTACTAGGTTACCTTATCCATTTCTTTTACCAGCACAGCATGGCTCTTTGTACTAGCTTCTCAAGTGGTCCGGCTTCCACGGCTGCTCTTGGATGTCTAGGCTGCAATTCAACAAAATCGCCCTTAGGGAAAGTCCTACACTTAACTATTCTTAGGAGTTTCTTGTAGTTACAACAATCCTGTACAAGTCCTTTATCCTCTGTTGGTAAAAGAAAACTTATGTGAGCTAAGGAAAAACTCAGGTGGCAATTCCTCTGCCAAGATCCCCCTTGCCCTCCTCTGCATCAGTGCTTTTGTCATAGAAAATCCTTTATCTAAAAGACTAGAAATCCAGAAAGGAGGAGAGGAGAAGGAAAAATTGTGAAAATTAAGTCTTTCCACACAAAACTCTGCAATTTTTTACTAGCTCTATCAGCTGGTTTTAGAGATTATCTCCTTGCTGTCATTGTAAGAGCAAATGTTCTTGTATTAAGCAGTATAAAATATTTTCATTATTCCCTCTAAAATATGAATATTATTTTCAGAAAAGTGGTGGTAGCTGGCTGATTAGAGCATTTTGCTGTGACAAATGTTGAAAAAGAATGATTTAACAAACATCCCCTATAATTGAGGTCTTGTGCGCAGTTAACAACACTAGAAGGACAAATAGTTCACAAGAAATGCTCACAGAAAGGTTTCCTTGAGGATTTTTACAACTGCGTGAACCCTAGAGCACAACTGTCTTCCCACTTGTGTGATAGACCAAGAACTACTCTTAGTCTCAATGTGGGAAGAGTTTCATGAAGAGCTTTGTCTTTAGTAAAGTATAGTTACCATGACCCAAATAGTCACAGGGAAGATTAGGAAGTAATTTCCTTGCCTTATTCCAAATATTATTCCTCTGAGTACACTCTCCTGTTAGGAAAAGCTCTCTGACGTTTATTTGCAAGTTCAGCAAAGTGAGCCAAAGAACTCAAAAAGAAAATCAATTGGTTTCACAAATAGCTTTATTTTATCATGTTCTTTAGCAGCACGGCTTCTGTTTAAAGCACAGACAGCTAGTCAGCTTATAAAGTTCATACTTGAACTTGTAGCTTCTTACTTTTCCCATCAAATTGTCTATTATTTGAACAATATTTTAAGTTTAGAGTGGCATTTTTGTGACCATATCATTATGGCTTTTTTTTCCTCCTTGACAGTTAATAGAAAGAATTAAGCCAGCACTTAGCAATACTGAAAATCCCATTCTCGATCCCCTAAGATATACAGGTTTCAATGAACATTTGAAAAAAAAAAATCTTTTTTTTTTTAAAAAGAATACAGTGCTCAGCAGCGAACATTTAATGTTTCTTTTAACTTTCCAATAGAAATAGCAAAACAATGGAATTATCTTACTTGTAATTATTTATATATATGGTATGTAGTATTAGTACAGCATACTGAAGTTTTCATCAGGAAAAGTTAACATGGAAACATTAGCATACCATATGTATCATCTTTATAGTTGTGCTTTGCTTTTTCACTAAGCAAATTAGTACAATCATTCTCTTTTGAAGCCCCTTAAATATGCATGTTGCCACTTTGTATATGCTTACACAGTGGCTACCTGTGTGATTGCCAGAAACATCTAGATATCACGTGAATAAATGCAATAATCAACAATAAAACATTAAAAGAAATGAGTCATATAAAGTCGTCTAATCTCCGGAGGTCAATAGAAAAACTATTGATTCCAATGGGAAAGGATTGAAGCTCACCAAATCTCTAATGAATGTAAAGGAAACAAGAGATACTAAGTCATAAACCAAAATATTCGATGTGAAAGAAGCTTTGGGAGGTGTGTGGGTGTGGTTGGTTGGTTTGTTTTGTTGGTTTTGTTGTTGTTATTGGGGTTTTTTCCTCCTCAGTGGTCTGCTGGACATTGATGTAAAACTGTAAAACTATACAACTGAAATACTGACCTTGTGAAATGGAAGCAAGACACAGTAGAACTAGAGTTTAGGTGATCCTTGTAAGGACAAGGTTCATGTACTGTGCAGGAGAAGGATCATTATATCTAAGATGTGTTTGCATTTTATTTCTGTGAATTTAAACCTGAGCCCCTTGCCTTGCCTTGTCTTGCTTTGCCTTCCTTCTTCCTATTTCTTCTAGTTAAGAAGCCCCTTGGGATCTTATGCTGCTGAGCCACTCTCATGAGCAATGGAAGCAAAGGTGCCAAACTTTTACATTATAAAATACATTTTCCACCCATTTTGCCCTGATGTTAGTACTTCATTAAAGCAGTTCCTCAGGGCTTGATCCTGCACTCTGAATTCATTGGGAAATTACCTTACCAGTGTCATGACCGGGGAATGAAACACCTTTCTAAAATAATCTGTAAAGTCAATATATGCACAACAATTCACTAATTTTGTGATTGTGCAAAAAATTATAATCATTTTGCCTCATTGAACCATTTATAATACACATTAAGTCCCTAAGATTGACATATTTCAGATAAATAGCGAAACAAGCTGTTTCCTGCATGCTTTCTAAATAAACGATGAATCACAGAATCAATCATAGAATAATTTAGGTAAGAAGGGACCTCTGGAGGTCATCTAGTCCTACACCTTGCTCAGAGCAGGTCCAATTACCTCAGGTAAGGTTTTTTTCAGAAAAATTAACAGTTCTAATTTATTTAAGAATAACTTTAATTCTTTAAATAAGGAATGAAATGCATAATTTGATCTCAAGAGCAGCCTAGACTTTGCATTTTATTACTGTCTATCTTTCTGGAATGAGTTTGTAACAAATATTTACATTCCTGAAAGGAAACAAACAAACAAAAAACCAAACCACAATTAAACAAGGGGAAGCATGTATTTTGAAAGTTCTTTAGGATATGTAATACATATTTAGATAAATATGTTAGGGTTTTGTGTGTGTGTGGCAATAACAGATACAGAAATTGAAATCTGGTTCCTTTCTAGGGGAGCAAAATGTATAGCTCATTGTAGTTTTGGTCTCTGAGTTAAAGCGTAACCTCCTGACCCACGGGCAAGGCATACCAAGTGATTGTGTTACGTCCCACTGTCGAGCTCTTGGGCCAGGAGACTGTAACATGATTGTTCAGCTCCCTGGAATTCTATAGTTTGCTGTGTGGCTGTAGAGCATTAATTCATGCACTGTATGGCTGCTTCCGTGCTACCGTTACTTGAGAGGCTGACCTTGAAGGAGCTGGGAGCCATCTGCAAGGTCTCCAGGTCCTGGCTGTCTCTGGACTGGCTCCTCTGCATTGACCATGCAAAGCATGTATGGGGATGTGCTTTTAAAATATATATTGGGTAGAGGCTTTCACAAATTAGAGGGACTTACTACATTCAGTCAATTTTCTTCATGAGCATTGATCTGCTTTTATTTCCCTAAACAAGAACACAGATATTGATTGACTTTTATTTCCCTAAACGGATTTTAGCCTATTGGTACAGATTATGTCTAGACATTATAACTGTACACTGACATTTTCTAATCTATTTTTCATTTGTAGGTGGGATTACATTATTTGCAGTGATTACTTTAATACTGGACTCTTTTAAAATTGGATATTATGTTGATTTTTCAAACTGTTTATCACCAACCGAAGGCATTTTTCCTGTTACACATGCCGTGCACACCATTTTACAGGTAAAGGTCACTGGCTGCAGTTTTATATTATATATCTTTTTTTTTTTCTTGCAAAAAATATATTTTGTCTTTGCATCATTGGTGAATTTTACACTGATTTCTAAGTTTATCACAGGATACTTTTGGGGACAAAATTCTTGTGCTTGTATATCCTTTCTATGTGTACATTCAGGCTTTGCAACGTGAAATTGGTCAGCCATAAAGTTCTCAGGGGTTCAAAAAAGAAATAATGAAAAAATGCTTTCCTGTATTTGAAGATACATTGGGGGTTTTTTTAGTTCAAGTTACATATATAACTTTCCGAATTTCCAGGATGAAATCAGCAGCTTGGCTAAAGATTATTCTCTTATTTTTGTAGGTAGGACTTGCCACACCAGTTCATTTCTCTCTATCCTGATGTCCTGTTGTGGTTAAGGGTAGAGATCTGATATTTCAAAGGGACAAAACTCTTCCCATGTATTTAGCTTGTTATAAAATACTTGCACATTTTTCCTATACCAAATGAACATAGATTTTCCTTCTAGAAGCATTTGTTTATGCTTATCAGTGGCTTCACAGTAGCAAACATAGGCAGTGACTCTGGTAAAATATTCCAGCTATTTGTTTACTGTAAGGCTTTGAGTGTATATTATATGTTGATATTTCATAGCTGATTGTTTATTGCATTAATTCTTCTGAGCCCCTGTCAGCAGATTTGTAGGAAAGAAAAAGCCACTCAACTAAGATGCTCAGTTATAGCCAGCTCATTAAATGTGCTTTCCAAGATTATTAAGTCATCCAGAAAGAAAAGATTTTCCTAGCAGTTGTGGTTGCATGTAAATAAGCGTTTGAACAACACACATTTTTCTGCTTTCTGTAACAAAAAAAACCATTGAAAACTTAAGCAGTACCTCTGACCTCTTCTATCTTTTTCTCTGAGGGTGATATTTTTATTTGGTTGAAGTAATCTTAATTTCACATTCTTGTAATATTTGCTCTCCATGTCTTGCAGCTTCTTTGCTTTACCTCTGAAAAACAAAGCAAAGGGATAAAGCCTTTTTTCCCTGCTGACCCGCATGCAGCATTCTTCATTGCATCCAGTGACCCTGAGCTGACAAGGTTTCCAGCTACCACAAACTGGAGTGTGGAAGAAACATTGTATAGTAATGCTGACCAATGGGAACAAGAACTCTAATCTAAATTTTACATTACCCTATCTTGCTGAATTTATCATATACTTAGTTTAAAATAATGAAATCTTGAATGCTAGTCTGTGCAATCAGTGGAAAAGTAAAAGAAGTAATTTACCAGATAGCTAAGACAAATCTTCTGTCTTTGAGACCCAGGACAAAATACCAGCAGAGAACATCCCTAATTATGTGTCATCTAAAAACCAAAGGATTTATTTTCTACAGAATATGTGTCAGATTCTGTTGTATTTTACTCTAATGAGGCATCCTGATATGTGTCATTAAATTAAGAAATATATACATCATGCACCTGTGCAAGTGATGAACTAACCTGTACCTGCCCTTCCGACACAGGCTGTGCTTACGCAGTTTTGCAGGCAGAAGTCCCTTTGAGGCAATGAGTACTCTGTCAGCAAAAACTAGATTTTAAGCTATTTCTTTACCTTACTGACTTTTCTGTTCCTATTTTCCCCTACTTTCTTGACTAGAACTTGTCTGAACAGATCTTCAAAACTCTTGGGTTTTAAGTTTTGATGAATGCTTTCACATCTGCTGTAAGATTTTACTGCATCTATCCCAGAATGGAAAATTGAACACGGCATTAGATGAGACTAAGGTGATAATTTCAATTTGTTTGATTTCAGTTGAAACCTCGATAATACCTTGTAGTCTCTACACCTGGGGCTTTACAATGATCACACCTCCTTTTGATAAATGCTTTATTAGAGAAATGTACGGACATGTTATTGCTGGGTGGTGTAGGTGACCCACAGAGTACAGCATTTTCCTAGCTTTTTCAAAAATCATTTTTCAATGATTTTTCATTTTTCAATGTCTTGGACAACACAGCTGTGGTGTGGGGTGCCTACATTCATGGACACAGTGGTAAAATGGACTTCTAGTTACTCTAATTGCTAAAGAACAACACAAAGTTCTTTGCACTTTCCAGACCATTTCTGGTGCACCAAACCAGGCAAGTTTCTATGACAAAACCTTTTGGACTATTTCCCTCCTGATAGTTCACCTGCTGCCAAGTTCAGAGTAAACAGTACTTCCAGTTTCACCCTAGCATCCCTGAGCAATATTAATATAATTCTCCTTGCACTTATCAGCACTTGGAAACAGTTTCATATCAGCAACAATCTGTATCCTAAGGTTTCCATTATCCTCCCACAGACAGACATTGCCACTTCTAAGGCTTCTTTCCCCTTTACTTGCTAACTCCATACTGTTATCTCTCTCTTGTATTCTCCAGCTTTAGCTTTCTGTACTATGCTTGAGTGCAATTGCATCTCTTCCTAATGTGGTTGTCTCTTGGACTGATAGTATGACATTTTCTCTTGCTTCCTGGGTGTCCATTGTTTGTTTTATTAATCAAGTCTTGCATCCTTTCACTTACCTCTCTCCCTTCATTGAATTTCATATATTTAATAAATTATTCAAACTTAGCATTACCACACCCTGCAGCATTCATACTGCTGTCCACAGCTGGTAGCTTTATTTCAAAAAGCCTCTCCAGATACAGATGCAAGATATGTTTTGGCGAGTCATACCAAGACTTTCTACTGTTGAGCCATTTACTCTGCATATAAGGAACCTTATGTTCATCATGCCAGAGAGGTTCTGGGTGAGCATCAGAGGAAATCATGAGTTATTTCACATGTGTGAAGATGGAGCTACCTCAGTTTAAATCCTCAGAGGACATAATCATCAGCATTTCTGTCTACAGATACACTTTCCTTTTTGAGTGTCACAAATACTTATTAGTGTAATGATATTTCTCCGTATTCCTTCCATCCAGGTGTACTTTCTTTGGTGTCATGCAAAGGATATTATCCAGTCTTTCAAAACACTTGAAAGGTAAAGTGGATCTGATCCTCCTAATAGGTGTAGGACTGCATAGTGCCTTAAAGCCTACAGTTTTACTGTATGAGACACATTGAAAACTCTTACAGAGTTTGATTCTCCTCATAATTGTCTTAATATAAATAAAAAGCAACTCCATTTACCCAAGTGAGAAGATAGTTGGTATGATTTTTTTTTTTTTAGTGTAAACCGTGCTTGTATTTTATAATAGACAACAGTCACAGAATAAGTATATTTTTTCCCATAAGAGAGGGAAATGGTCAAGGTATGATACCACAGTGTCTCTTGCTGGTTTTGAAGGAAGGAAGCACCACATATGAGTCCTAGGACCATGCACTATATTATGCTTTCTCTATTTTCCTACTGAAAGGAATCTGCATCAGCAGCCTGCAGTCAGTGCAACACATCTGAGGTATTTTATATTGATTTTTATGGAAAGCACCTTTTGAAACTAGCTGCAGATACGCAAATTCACTGGGATACAGCCTTTCCAGTGGTGTCCCATACACCCAAATCAATAAGAGTTGTGCACTTTTCTGACACCAGAACTTGTTTCTTGCAGTGTGACTTATGTGGCCACTGGCTGAATACTGAAATTTCTTATAGGACTGAGGCCTAGTCTTTGAGGCAGCAGAGCCAGTTCTGATGTATTTTTGGTTTTCTGAGGTGAATTAATGTAGATTATCTCTACATAGAACATAAATAAATAAACATGGTAACTTTTAAAATACTCATCTCAAATTATCAATGAGCCGATCAGTTTCTTCAGGAGGTAAAAGAAATTTACTCAGAAATTTAATTTATGGAGAAGGTTCTCCTTTTGTTTTGCTCTTGAGTCAGTGTTCAAGCCTCATGCCATAGAAGGCTTGCAATGTCATCTGATGGAATCAGCTCTGTGTATAAGTAAAATCCCTAACTGCAAGTGTATTGGTGAGAACAGTAACTAAGAACTGTTTCTTGGTGAAGGAACATTATCAGCCTCAGGTGCAGGGGAAAAACACCTAACTTGCCAGAAACCAGGAGTCTCAAAACATGTGGAGATCTACCCTCACTGTACCAGTAAGCTGAATGGGATAAAGCCATCTGTTGGCTTAACTCTCTCCAGGAGACAAAAATGCATTGACGGGAAGGTAGAGAAGGCAGTGGTATCTGTGAAGAAAGACTAGATACCGTAAGTATGAAGGAGCACCGCAGAAGGCTGTGAAATATGGCTTGTAAAACAATTAATCCTGTTCAAACTGTTCAATCGCCATTGACATGAAGCCTGGCCAGCCCAAAGAATAACACCCATCACTTCAGAGTGCATAACAAATAATAAGTGTGCTATTAATGGTTTAGTACATTAAGCCATTTTACTTCTATAAAACTTTGGAATTCTAATATTCACTGTGATCTGTTAAGGAATATGTTTAGAGAGATTGGTTATGATTTAATTTTTCCTGCACTGACAGCTAACTAGTGCCACCTAGCATGTCTACAGAAGTGAATCCATTATTTAACATACATGAAGGTATATACTCTGTGCAGATTCCTTCAATAATTACCTTATTTTGTAGGTTTGGGGTTATCCATTCTGTGTTCACAAATTTACTTCTGTGGACGAATGGTGTGCTAACAGAGTCGAAACATCAACTGAATGAACATAAGGAAAGACTAATCACGCTTGGTTTTGGGAACATAACAATAGGTAAGTGAAAGGAACGGTATGTTTTGGAATTCCTGCTCTAATGTGCTCTCATACATAATACTGTGTCATTGTAGGCTAGAGACAGGAGATTCATGACTATGTCATCATAGCCATTCCTGGGCAAGTGGTAGCAAGCTGGTACATGATCAGTTCAGAGCTAAGATGTTAGATGGTCATTAGCATGTATATGTTCCAGACTGTTGTTTTATTATAAATTCCAAACAGATGTTTAAAACACTTCTTTTGAGAAGTAACATGACCGAGGAACCTCTTTATTATAAATCATAGAAACTGAACATAGCAGTTTTAAAAACTGTAAAAAGTAAACAGAGTTTGCTATTTACAAAGTTATTAATAGAAAAACAAGCCTGAATAATCCTGCAAATCCTTCCAAGGAGAGTGGTTACATGTAGTGTGTGGTCCTAGGGATGGGATGGCTCAAATGGATATGGGTTATCCATTTAGTGCTGCTTTACAAGACAAGGATTTTGCTATGGGTTTTGGTTTTTTGTTTTGTTTGGTTTTTTTTTTTAATAACGAACCATTTTCTCCATTGGTAAGATGATGCAAGTTGTAGTCAACATTGAGTATAAATGCTGGGGATGGCTTCCACTTTCAAACACCACTGAAGCATGGGGAAAATAGGAGGGCTTAACTTTAAAGAGAAAATAAAAGTTCTCAGCAGGTGCAAGTCATTTTCTTCTCATGGAAATTGATCCATACAGCTGATAAATTTTGATTGTGTTCACAAAGACAGATGGCTTTTGAAGAGGAAAATGTATGTTTCTCTACCCAGTGAGTTCAGTACTGCCAGTATCCTAAAAACTGATTTTGCCTCTACAAAACCAAATCCTGAGCTTATTTATTTTGTGCCTACTTATAGTCTGTATAAGTTGAAAAAGTTTAGGAATTTTAATAATTCCCACCAAAGTTCACATTTAAGTAAAAACTTAATTTAAAAATCCATAAAATAGTATTTTCAGTATAACTGTGTTTAAAATTATGCCCACAATTTTACATCTATTTGCAATTGTTACCCTTTATATCTATGGAAACTGTCTAGTTTCCATTAATAATCAGGTAGCTGAGTTGATAGTTCAGAGATTTTGTAATCATGGAGCGGTAGTAGAGAGCAGACAAATAATGAGTTAGCAGCTCTTCTTGATATTTCTACTTGTTAAATAGCAGCAGTTTCCTTATATTATGTCCTATTATTCTGCTACCAGAATTGTTACACAATTGTGAACAGTCAGAAATAGAACCTGAGACAAGGGGGAGTGAAGTACTGATCCACAAGACAAGTTTGGCATTAATGTACAATCCACTGCAAAAGCAATTTCTTTCATCTCGTAACAGTGTGTGCTTGAGACAAAACAATACCAACTTTTTACTCTCCTCTTCTCTTCTGAAATTATAGGAAACAGAAGAAAAATTTCCAGGCACAAATCTGAGATCAGTGCCAAAAATGTGCTCTTCAGCATGCGTGTTTATATATTTATAAATAAACACATTGTGAAAATAAGTTTTGGGGTTTTTTTTCCTGCCACTCTGGAAATTTATTTTTTGTGAAATTATTTGCTTAGGTTATAAATGCACATTAAATATATTCATTTTACAAATACAAGCGATTGTTCATTGAGATGCCTTAGTGGTTCACAATACAGGCAACTGCACTGCAGATAGACAATGGTTTCTTATGTACTTCTCAAAAGGAGAAGAATGGGTTTTATTTCTTTTCCTTAAAACTATACTGGATCTTTGAGTGAAAGTATCTCTGGTTTACTTCTTGTCTTTCCTAGGCATAAACAACTTCTTAATAATGATATTTTGATAACAGAAACCACGCTAGTATAAATAACTGATAACAATGAGAGTAAAACTGAGTCCTTTCCTTGTTAAGTTGGTTCATGACCTGATCCACAGATCCCTGGGCTTCTATAAAAGCCTTCTAAGCTGAAGGGCCGAGGACTCAGAGCTCTTGGAATCTGGATTTTTGTGTTATAAAAAGTATTTTTACCAAGATCTTTCTGAAGTTTGGTACAGCATTCATTCATGACGTTGTTACTGCACAGTTGCTGAGCAGTGAAGTCAGAGATCATACTTCAGTGCATGTACAAAAGCTTTCTTAGATTAATGACTTCAACAATGAGACCCTTTTTTAGGTGACTAACTGGGTGGTGTGATGTGTTGTTTGGCTGAAATTTTACCTTTTATGTTTTCTTATTTTATTTATGGTTTATTTATTCACTTTAAACAAATCCTTATAATGCATGTAACTAATGTCTCCCTCTCCTTTAGTTTTAGATGATCATGCACCTCAATGCAATTGCACAACGACAACTCTCTGTTCGATATTCTCTCAAGGAATATATTACCTATACCCCTTTAATATAGAGTATCACATCTTAGCATCCACAATGCTTTATGTCCTGTGGAAGAACATTGGCCGCAAAGTTGAGCATCACCAGCAATACAAAACTCCATTCAAGTTCCATGGCATAACTGTTGGAATGATTTTTGGACTAATTGTGTTAACTAGCACAATAGCCATAGTTGTTGTGTATTTAATTCAGATTGGACGTTCAAAAGTCAAAAGTGAGTTAGCACTTACTATGTTTTACTTGCATGCTATCTTTGTGTTGGCTTTCATGTGTACAGCTGGAATTGTTGCCCTCCTCATCTACAGACTGGAAGATAGATCGATGGATAATTCAAAAAATCCCGCTCGAAAACTTGATGCAGAGCTGCTGGTGGGCACAGCTGCAGGGTCCTGGCTCCTCTCCTGGGGGTCAATCCTTGCCATCATCTGTGCCCAAGCCCATCCAAAATACACCTGGTATAACCTGCCCTACTCTGCCCTGGTTATTATTGAGAAATACATTCAGAACCTCTTTATCATTGAATCCATACATCGTGAGCAGGAAAAGGTGAACGACAGCATTAAAACTCTTCGAATAGTGACTATATCTCGGGGGAGCACTTTATCACTTAGCCCCTCATACAAAGAGATTTACAATGGCAGAGCTGCTGGTGATGGTGGGGAGGTACCCTGCCTGTTTAAGGGCAGTATCTGTGGGAGAGAAAATGATGCTGGTGCTGGTGCCTCCAAAGAAGAAACAAGTCAGGAAAATAGTTCAGTCATGCATTCAGCCTCAGATTTCTCATTTTACAGTAGAAACTCAGTTACTAACAACAAGAGGAGAATTCTGAAGAACATTGCTGCATTTTTATTCCTCTGCAACCTTTCGGTAAGACATTTTGAACATAATTCATAAGTTAATGCCCAAAAGCTTCCCAACCTTTCAAGCCTGATAAGTATGTTAAAGTTACATGGTCCTATAGTTTGTAGCAAGTAAATTTCACTACTTCTGGAAGAATAAGTGAATATGCCTTTGGGGAATAAAGTTTATTTAAAGTTTATTTAAATGTGGAATCTGGGAGCCTGGGCTTGTTTTAGTCATAGTAAAAATACTATAGCAGTGACAGAAGCTGAAACCCTCTTCCATCAGTGTGCCCCAGTAGCAACAGGGAGGGTTTTCTTAAGGATTTCTGAAACCAATTTGCAGTTCAGTGGGGTCAGAGATATTAAGGGCTAGTGACTTGTACCACTGGTGATTTATATTGGCCTTGTGTTCTTTCCTTGCAGCTGTGGATACCACCGGCATTCGGGTGCCGCCCAGAATATGACAATGGACTAGAAGAAATAGTTTTTGGCTTTGAACCCTGGATAATTGTCGTGAACCTTGCAATGCCTTTTTCAATTTTCTATCGGATGCATTCAGCTGCCTCACTCTTTGAGGTCAATTGTAAAACATAGATCATATACGGTCCCTCAGTGAACAATTGATTGAATAATTAATTAAATAACAGATGAATGAGTGACTGAATGAGAATGAATGAGTGGAAGTAGCAACAGCTGCTCAATAAATAGAAGACTCAATATTTTTTTTTTTGAAGGGACCGTAGCTAATAGCATGTAATTTTTAAAAACATTTTACTTGACATATTTTGTTATATATGTGGTGTTATTGTATAGGTGCACTTTTCAGAATGATATTAGTGTTAATATGATTAACATTATGTAGTAAAGTTCTTTTGATCTCATTAATCTTTGTTTTAGTCATGTAGGATTTGTACTTTATAGAATTTGTATTGTTTTGTTGTCATTCATTGTGAAAGGTGTTTAAAAAAAACCAAATCTGTATGTGTTAGGAGGGAAGATCCCAGTAACAGCTAAACTGAGTGATGCTCCTGAATCAGAGATACTATGAAAAGTCCACCTCTTAATTGCTAGCTATGTTTTTATAGTAAAACCTAAAAACATTTACTGTTTAGTTGGGATGTGGGAATTATCTTAAACTTCCTGAACACTGATTTAAAAGAATCAATATATAATTATTATTTTCCTAACTATATATTGAAGTAAATATCATGTATGGTTAGAGATCATGCTGTATATAATTTCTTCTGATAAAATATATTTCTACTAATGCATCCCTCGTGTTTTATTTGCTATATGACATAACTGAGAAATAAAGTTAATCCTTTTTCTTAATTCTTTATTCACACATCCTTGAAATGTTTTAAGAGAGAAAACTAGTCTTATAGCTTATCTTAATGTATATGTGTTCAGTTTCCAAAATGGTGTATATATTCCCTGTATAATTTTTTTATAAGCTGCCAATTTCTTTGTAGTTTAGTTCCTGTCTGGGAGATAATCATAGCTCTTCATACCGGGATGCTGTAAAGCATAGCTGATGCTTCTAGAAATCTGGAGGGCCCTTGGCTGAGGGTGTTCTAAGTGTGGTTACAAGCTGCTAGAACATAATCACAAATTCCTGGGATATTTAGTTGCCTGAATGCCCACAGAAAGCAGTGAAAAATTGAGTGCCTGACTATTCTTAGAATCTACACTCGTAAGATTGAAAGACTGGAGCAATGACTGGAATACTAAAAGGGAACAACAGATCAATGATTTGGATAACCCTTGCTAACTAAATAATGATCTAGTCCTATGTCTGGTGAGTCAAGGGCTGAAAAATTTCTGTGCCGTGATCCTAAAAGGACGGTTATACAGTTGTTTCCACCATCTGTCTGAAAGCAGTTGCATTTCTGCATGGGAGAGGTCTACTTCTGAGACAGAAGATGTCAGCTGTCTTGTCTTCTCTTTGAGGCACCTTCATAAGAACAAAAATTTTGGCTTTGTACCACTAGGTGGCAAACACAGACCATTCGACAAATTACCTGATCACTTCTAGGAGTTGCTTCACATTGTAATTAATCTTCAGTTCTATTTTGTAGTACATGCAGCCATAAACCTACCTAGGAATTTTTGCTACCTTCTCTACATGGTGCAAAATCAAGATCAAGTGAAGCAACCTTCATCTGGAGTCTCAGGTGCAGTCTGAATTAAATGAAACATCAGCAAGGCTGAGCATGAGAACTCCTATGTTCCTGCAAAGCAATTTCAGCTGTTTGATTTTTAAGTGTTTTTAGAAAGGTCTGATCAGATTACTGTAATCTCTGCCTTTCTCTAGGACTGCCTGCCATGCTCTTTTATCACATTGCTAATAGTTCTGACATTCATTCTGGACAATAACATTTTTGATCTTTCTCCTTGAACACAATAGCTTGATCTCACCTACTTCCATGCAAGAATCAGCTCTAACCACTTCACTTGGTTGTCTCTCAGACTGGTTCCATTGTAGAGTGAATAAAGCCATTCAGATAATCAAATATGGCTTTGGTCTTCCTTCTAAATCAACTCCTGGACCAACTCTCCAGCTAATTCTAATAGCAGAAAAAAAAAAAAATCATTTCACTAGGTAAGCCCACAAGTTCTATGTCATCTTTTAAGAGAAAGCCTGTTTCTTCTTCCTCTGCTTCTATGGGATGGTTCCCATGTCATTCTTCAGCTAGAAGTGGTGCTCTTTAGCTTATTCCCAGCATTTGTGTTCAACCAAAGCATACCCTTAGCTAATCCCTAGTGCAAATGAAGGGGCCATATGCTCTATTACAAGCATGTAACACACATTTGGAAGTTTCAAAAATAAATTACATGTATTTCATCTGCAGCTACACAGCCCTTTCTGATCCTTAACATTACTATTAAAATAATTTAATTTGCCCACAATATTAAATTGATTTTGAGTGCTGCAATTGAAGTTTATTCAGAAAAGTGAATTAAAGCAGCACACTGGTGGTGTGCAAATGGTTTAAACTTGCTAATGAGCAAATTTTATTCTGAACTGAACTGATGAAACCCTGCTGACTTAAATGGTTCTAGTTTAGGACCAGAAGCTTTATTTTGGCCTGAGAAGCTTAAGAGGTTTTCACAACAGGACTTCTCTCAAAAAATATTCTTTCATGCAAATGCAGAGTGTTTTATGGAAGCAAGTCTTAGCTTAACTACTCTTGAAACAATGATGAATCATGAAGTTCTGAATATTTTAGAAACATAGATTTTTAAGAAACATAGACTTTGGGACCAGGTGGAATGATCAGATTGTTTAATATAGTGTGACCTCTAGCTCTCTGATCAGCTTTCTCAAACAACTACTTTCAGACTTCTCAGTTTTGTTTTTCTCCAGCATATATCAACATTACTAATTTATCACAGGTTTTAAAATATAAGAAATAACACAAAGTTACCCTATTTCTGCCTATCTATGTGCTCAAGTATGTGACAGGAGGCAGGAGAGTGGGTTTACCCAGGAGAGAGGTGTGACAGCTGCTCATTGTTATGTTCCTGAGGTGCCTCTGGGGGACATTTTCTGTACTTTGTGATGTCTAGGGAATGTCTTTGAGACCAGTTTAATATTATTTAAAAAGAGATATTTTTTTAAAGGGCATTTCTTTAGTCAACTCCAAAATTCACTTAATATGTAAAGGATTCTGAATTTTTGTTGCATGATCTTAGTCAGAAAGCTATTCTCTGACGTTCATCATATCCATCAGACTTTTCCACCCCCTCCCTTTCTCCCTAGACAATTTTATTTATTCAATAATATATGCTTGGGTAGCACTTAAACTCATATATGTATAGGAATAAAGACTGCTAAGGTGTGAAATGATTCCTGCAATCTTCAAGCATTTGCCTCTGAAGACTCAAACTTGCATGATGGTAGTTTTTTAAAGTATTTTTAGTGTCAGTGACTCTAACTCCAAGATGAAAGAAGGCAGAAAAGTCTTTCCAAAACAACTGAATTCCTATTTCTCACTGCTTTGAATTTCATCTTTTAATCACTTAAAAAAAATTCCCATGACCATTTTGATAAATTTGGAAATACATCTGTGTTGTATGGCTCACCTGTAGTCCATAGACTTTGAGTGGACTATATCAGTGCAAAGTAGATGGCTCCAGAGAACAGCAGAGAGGGAAATTATGCAAGTAATTTAAGTACATTCTTCTTTCCACTGATTAGGGAATTTAAAGTTTTTATAAGGATGATTAGTGTATTTAAAAATAAAAAGCTCACTGTCTCTTCCATTGAGCAGCATGCAAGAAATCCTTCAAGATCTAACCTGCTGTTTCCTAAGTAGGGACAGCTATCCTACTTGAGTTATCCCACTCTTTCCTGCAGAAGCTGTGAACAAGGGAGTATTTGTTTAAGAAAGAAATTAAAGCTGTAGTAGCTTTGTTAAGTTGTAGGCTTTGTTGTTTGCTGGAGTTGTTTCTAGCTTAAAACGAAGTTCAAATGTCAATCATCATCATAATGTGACCAAGGTAATTTACTTGTAAACTTGAAGACAATATTTTGTGTAGCTAACAGGAGTTTTAATTTATTATTCAAAAATATTAAGAAACACTTAGAAATTATATTTGCAAGAATAAAGAGAAAAAGGGTAGTTCTTCAGAGCTTTCTCTAAGGTGAGGTTTCTAGGCACTATTAAACTGTGGGTTTATGAACAATGTTTTTAATTTAAAAGTTAACACCACTGCTTTACTTGTATCTGAGTAGGTCTGTGATGGCCCTGTTGAAGTTTTAGTAAGGCATGTCAGAAAGCAGCCTGGCAAAAACAATGAGTGTTACTTCAATGTTTTGTATTCTTTATGTGATCTGATAGTATGCAAAACACAGGTTGAATGGAGATATGAGCATTTGTGTGTAGTGATGTGCAAATACCCTTAAATGAGTCATCTCTGGATCCTGAAAAATTAGTTTGGATGCTATTTACCATATCTTACATGATGTATTATGAACACCCCCCCCCCACACACACACACTCATTAAGTTGTACCTAAAATCCATTAAATAAATAAATAATCACCAGACTTCAAGATTTTAATACAAACATTCATATTTTAAATTTTCTACATAGCCCAGTCTGATTAGAAATGTATGTATAGCTGGTTCATTGGATCACTTTTTCCCTGGGAACTCTCATCCCCGAGGATTTTGCCTTGTTCTGTGCATGCATGAATAAAATGAGATCTGTATTTAAACAGAATTGAAGCAGCTGCAATTGTTAAAGGGAACCTTAAAAAACATGGTTGGCTCTACTAGATTTAGTGGGAAATCTCACTTTAGTGTCAATAGTCAACGGTTAAGGTCCTTTTTTTTCCCTTATATTAAGAGGTGTGTTATGTCTCATGATATTCATCTGGCTGAGATTTAAAGCAAACCTTGCAGTTATCTATGGCACATCTTCTGCCTTCCTTTTCTACTATTCTTCACCCAAAAGAGAACCGAGTTTCATTCCTATAAAGTCCTTTGGTATAATCTTTACCGACACATTTTCTAGTTCTTGCCAGAAGCAAACAGACCACAATTCAGACCTAAGAATACATTATCAAATAAAGGTGGATGCAGTAGGTGGAAATTTGTGAAAGCACAGGCATGGCAGGAAAACCAGTTACCATCTCTCTCCTTCATTTGCAGCAAACACAAATTATTCTCTTTACAGAGCATTTTCTACCCAAACTTGAACACGCAGTGGGTGCTTCATGTTTATTTGCAAAAAAAAATCTTTGCTTGAATGTCACTGCAACATATCTGGAATTGAAAACCAGTCTGTGAAAGCACACATAGACCCATTAATTCTGGGGAACCACATCAGCATTTTAATCAAAGCAGAGTGAGGAACAACTCCTGTCCATAAAGCCAGGATTATCAAGGATACCATAATGGCTTTATTCTAATTTATTCTCTAATCAAATATTTACCAGGCTTAACTGAAGATCAGAATGATTTTAAAAATGCATGGAAACAATAACATTATCTAGGGCTAAATCTACACTTGATGTTTGGTTCAGACTTGAATCCATCATCTTCTGAATTTAGTAAGTTCACCTCTAACAGGCAATGACCTTTGCAGGAAGGCAGCAACTAACAGCTATGAGGTAGTAAGCAATAGCTTTGTAACAGTCCCTTAATGGTAGCTGGTTAAATGAACCTCCTTTCTCATCCTTCCCACTGCTCCTCTCCCAGATATGAGGAGCACTTCTGCTGCACTGCCCAGGTGAGATTTTCTACCACTGCTTGTTTGAATCAAATAGCTTCATTACCAAGAAATACTTCAGTAAGACATAACACTAGCCAAATATACTTTTGAAAGCATTCTTGACTCCTTTTCCAAGCATCAGAATGTCTTTCTTCTCTCCAAACCTTTAATTTTATCTTCTTTGCTTACCATTTTGGAAAATGTTTCCAGTGCAGTATGAGTCAAGAACTCAAACCTCCCTATAACAAGGTGAGACAACTATGTTTGTGTTTGACATCAGCTCTGAGCATAGGTGTGGCACCGACACTGACCTGTGAGATGTGACCATCAAGTACAGGTAAGACTTGACAAGAGGCAAGCCAATCCTCCCGCTGCCAGGTGGGGACCTGACATTACTACAGCATATATTAGTGGCTCATAATTAATAAACACCCAAGGAAGGACACCAGCCCCTATTCTGTCAAAGCAGAAATAAATGTGAAACTTCTTGCAACTCTAATTCTTATGATTATCTTTTATGTTTTGATAGAGTAACAGATAAAATAAAAGACCCCATCCCTATTCAGGCCACAAATTTGGTCAATAGTACTAAAAGGAATTGCATTAGATAGTTATTTTTAACTGTAAAGGCCATGGCAGCAACAATAAGTAGCTGCAAATTATTCTAAAATTAAAATTCAGATCCAGAGCTGGGTATCATTATTGCAACTAATTAGTGCAAGCAGTACAGCCTATGTGAAACAAACAATTCACAAATATCAGATAATTTGATCTGCAATATCTTTGATGAAAGCAGCTAGGCAATATTTCAGTTGATAGCTTCTGTCATTGGCTTTGTTTTCTGCTCTGGTATTTGGGAACCTGCTGCTCCCTACAGCAACTCTTTTTGTCTCAGATCAATACATGTTTTACATTTCATGAAGACTGTACTGTATACAGTTACTTCTGTTGAATCCCCAAGGCAAAAATGGTCTTTTAACGTACCTTGAAAGTTAGTATATATGAGTCTTCTGATTGACCAGCCCTGCCAAAATAATACACAGAAAATCTCACTGGGTAGAATATTGGCTTACCAACACAGGCTAACTGGAACAAACTGTTGGCTCCTACTAAGTATTATGACCACTGCTTAGGTCTCACTGTGACTTTTAGCAGAAGCCTTCCCTGAGGGGTGCAGAGCAGTGTTGTTCCCCAAATTAACCCCAGACTGACAAGTTTGGAGGACTGATCAGATCTTGGGCCTGCCCCATACAATATAGTCAGGGTCCTATCTCCTTCTTTTTCAAAGGTGATTTGTGTTCCAAGGCTGCATGCTGTGCCAATCCACTGTGGCTATGACTTTCTGTTTGAATTTGGGGTATTTGCCTTGATTTATTGGAGTATATGCTTTTTGATCTGTATGTTCCCTCCTTTGATTTGCAGTGTGTCAGCCAGAAGAATGGGTGTCATAAAAGCATTACAGGGGTTGAGGGGTTGTTTGGTTCTCTCTGCCCTTTTTGTTCTTTGACTGTCTTTGAGTGTGTTGTAGAAAGAGAAACCAAGATGACAAATCTAGATGCGCTGTATAATGAAATGCCACTGTTCAGCATGCAGAAGGCCACTCACAACTCAGAATAAATAGCTATTGCTGTCTCACAGATAGAGAAAGAGTAGACTTTAGCTTTTGTCAACTCCAGGACAAATCTTGTGTCAGCAGACCAATGTCTTCATCAGCTGTTCCTCTGTGTTCTGTAGTATCACCAATAGTCCTAAGGGTTGTTGCAATAGGTATTTAATAAACAATTTTCTAATTCCTATTTCTGATATTCTGCTCCAGAGATGAACGAGACTTAATGATTCTAAAGGAGCATTTTAAATCTTAAGACAAAAAAAAAAAAAAAAAAAAAAAAAGGGGGATAACTAAGTAAAAGCAGTAATTTACTGATATTTATCTCAATGTGACAAAGATGCTCATTCTTACCACTAGTGTTTAAAAATCTGAAACCGGAATTCTTCTCCCAGATAAATCCTGAACTACAAAATCTAGCCCTGGTTCTACACAACTCTTAAAAATATAGATCAAAAAAACCTATCAGCTCTGTTGACACACTTGTAAAATGCCCTTGCATTGTAGTTTTCTGTTCAGTATTTGCAACAGGCTATCCTGCAAGGATACAGCTGTCCCACAGAGCCAGCAGAGTAGACGAGGTTTGGGGCTTCCACTTCCCAACCACATTCCCTTCCATCCAGAAGCTGCCTTTTAGGAGCAGGGAAACCCAACAATGAGTTAGAGTCCAACCCTATGAGACATCCTATGTTCTTCAAGAAGCTAAGACCCAGCTGCTGACTTTTGTCTTCTGAGTCCCCTTTTTCTATCAGACTTAAAAGTCTTCACAATAGAATCTGTTTTCATTACAGAATTCACTGTTTGTTTGGCTCCATGAATGATTTGGGTTTCCTCCTCATTTTGTGGAAGATAATCCACACTAAATTAATGGACAGGGTAAACTCATAAGATAAATTATGCTGATTGCAGGTGTTCCAGTGAAAATTATGAATGTAAAAAGCCTGTAATTTACACATTCCATATAAAATTCACAGGTCCTATTAATATACAGTGACTTAGAGAAACACAGAAATCAGAGCACTAAAAATAAATTTGTTTTTTAATTACTCCATAGGGCAAATTGTTACACTATTTAAGCCAGAGACAAAAATTACAGCAGCTTCTTTGGGAATTAAGCCCACCTGATTTTTTATTTTCAGTTTAATATTATAGTTGACAAAAGACAAAATAAAAATCTTGAAATGTTCAGTAGTAGAAAATGTAAATTGCTTTTTTTCATTTTGATAATTTTCTCAGAACAGACAGTCACTTGGGATGTAGCCAATGCACACCCCAAGAATGCAAACAACATAGCCAAATTCTACCATTTTATAAATCAGGGGGTTTTTTCTTTTTTTTTTTTTCTCCTCTATCTTACTTCAAATGTCACTCATCTATAGAAACTTTTCATCATGTCAGCTCTTGCTATGAAAAATAATTATACTAATTTTTAGTATGTAATTATGAATACTCAAAAAGACAAGATTTTATATGATAAAAGACACAAAATTAACTAAGTTCACCAGAAAACTGTATTTACAAAAATCCTATTCCTTTTGCATTTGCTCTTGGCTAGCATTCATCTTTCATCTTTTACCTTTGAATTCAGGCTCAGTATGAATAACAAAAAAAAAGGAAAAATTGTGGAAATCTCTTCTGGTAGCATCAATTATTTCATGTTTTCACCCAGAGAGTGATTAACAGCTGATGTAGGAACCATATCACAGTCATTACGGAGAAAAAAGCAACAGAGATACTGGGAGAACTGTTCATTCTGTTATAAATGGTTAACTAATACTATCCATCACATTCCCAAGTCAACAAAAACTTAAACAGGTTTTAAGGCAAGTAGGGATAACTGTGACTGTCTAAAATTATTTTTCCCACAAAGCAGACTACAGAATGCTGCTTGGTGCTGTCTGAATCAAAACAAGAGATGAGGGATGAGCTGAGAGGCACACACTCCAAGAAAAGGATCCAGCCTTGGCTTTCAGACTGCTTTCAGACTATTATAACCCAAAATAAATTGCATCAGCCACTAATCATCCTCACTGTTGAAAATGTACACCTTACCTCTACCTTGATTTCTCCTATTCAGTTTCTAGCCACTGTAGGTTTTATAACCATACCTGAAAGATTAAAAGTCATCTATTATGAGAAAACTTTTCCCTGTATAAGACATTGCCAGCTGTTCCTAACCCTCTGGTGCTCTCTGCTCAGCTAAGGGAGTTTCCCAGACATAATTTCTGTAGTGCTTTTCTGGTCATCTTCAATTTACTCACATTCATTTGAAACAGAACCTGACCTAGTCTGCAAGTGTTTCTCTATGCTGAATAAACTGATGATACCAGTTTTCTCTCTGTCTTCTTCAGTATTTTCTCATGGCTATATACACCCACACCTTTGTCCATCCCTGTGCAGTAAAAGCATTTCAGATTCAGTGAGTAAAACTGATGGACCTTAAGCATACGTTCAACCGTGCTTCTAAATATAGCTCCACTTGAACATACTTCTACAGTTGAGACCATGTACAGCTACTTCACTAAATTGGCCTAATGACCTCCACATCTACCGCTACCACTTCTTGCCTCTTTTACAGCCTAACTGTAATGGGAGGTTTCTGATGGGATGCTTTTATAGCTCATAGCATTTATCTACATTTACCTCAATGGCACATCTGTGTCTACATTTTAACTTCCTTTCAGAGTTAATTATTTTCTATCACTTTACATCAAGTATCTCTTAGATGAGAGAATGTGTGAATTTCCAAGTGTTGTCTACTTTAAAATAAATAAAATTTGGCAGAACAATGTGTCTGTGTATTTTGAAATGGAAACAGAATATGTGGTAATGAAGGGAAAGAGCTAGTAAAACATACATTTCTGAAATCAGGAACTGCAAAGATTTTTTTTTTTTTTTCTTTTCTCAGAACCATTGCAGTAGCAGTTAAATTCCATTACTTCCAATCTGCCAGCTGTGAGGGAGAACTGCAATTTTAACAGGTGAATAAAAAACAGAAAAACGAGACAATGCTCTAAAGGAAAAGCACAAAAGCCATTACAAAGATGATTTTAGGATGAGAAAAAAAACACCCCAAATCTCTCAGCAAGTGACAGCTGTGGTTTTAATGGACTATTCTTAAAATGAGATTTATATGCAAACTGCCTACAGAAAGTAAAAAAAAAAAAAAAAAAGGATGCTAATAACCCACAAATGTTAAAGGTTTTTATCTCAGGCTCAAAAAATGTTGATGGTAATGGATGAAATATTATAACATACCATCAAAGTTCCCATTACACAATTACTTCTCTGACCTGGTGCCACTATGAATGACCTGGTACAAGCAAGTAGTCCTGTTGCTCACTCCTGCTCCACCTCTTACCAACTCACTGGAGTCTTGGCATTGGGGTTTTAGTCTCATATGCCACCCTGATACAAACAAGTATTTTTTTCTACTACCATTGGAATTATCCCTGATCTCCTTGTATCCTTTTGACCCAAAGGAAAGTTATAAGCATATATGATAGGTTGGACCAACATTGAAGAATGTATCACCAGTGCACCTATAGGTCTTTGGCTGACCAAACTTCTCCCAGCTCAGTGATAGGTCTTTTTTCCATAGGGATCTCTGATGAGCAACTTCAGTTCACATGAGTCGAAATTCAAGTACATTTGCTAAAGATGAAATAGGTGGAAAAGGATATTATATTCTCTAAATTCTGAGTTAATACGTCAGCCAGACAGTCAAATGCAACTCTTGGCTGATAATTGAATACTTTGGAAACCCCTCTCTTGTTTGGGTCTGCCTATTGCAGACAGCACTGTAGAAAGCATAGAAAGATTTCATTCTTTCTGACAAACGAGCTCTGACAGTTTCTGCTTCAATGGGTTAAGGCGTCTTTCCCAGCTGCCTACACCTCCTCTGCATGACACCACCACACACAGCAGAGCTGGCAGGAGATAACGTCCACCCTCACCTTCACTGTTCTCAGCCACAGCCCAGCATCTTCACTTCCAACACTAGCATTGATTTTGTACCAAGCCACCAGTGTGTGCGTGGTGCTGCCAAGTTGTGAGCAGGCTATGTTATTACTGGACTACTATTATTAAGCAGAGAGATTCCTCTATGTTTATTTAAATACTCAATGCATAATGACTGCATGCACATAAATACATATATGTCTACAGACACGGTATTATATATATAATTTGTGCTGATGGATTTGCATATCTATGCACACACCTCTACACCGGTGAAGCAATGAATATAAGCTAAACAAGCAAATAATTGCTATTTTACATAAAATATCCACATTTCTAAACCAGCAGCTCCTACAAGCATGTGCACAAGTACTTGTGGAACTTGGTCCTTCATTTATAGAAATTGTAGGAGGCTTTGCTTAGGAAAGTAGAGTTCGTGCAAGCAACACATTGCCTCAGCATCACAGCTTTAGTCATGCTGTTTAGAAATCAGTGTTGATAAAAGCTAAATTCTCCCTCCAATATTAAATATAACTCTGCTCAAACGTGGAAAAGTAGTGCCAATTTCTTAAGCAAGAGCTAAAGTGAAGCTCCAGTTTTTCTTGTGACAATTCTAGAAAATTGCGTAAAAGGTGGCAGTATATTTTTTTGCTCTGTATTTAGTACCTTTAGCACTTAATCTTCTTTCATGTCACTGCAGATCCATCAAGGTGTAGAGAGTCTTGTCCTTCCCCATCTGCCTGGCAAAGCAGCTGGAAGGTCCCTGAAAAGTGGAGCGCATTCCTTTTAGTGCCCAAAGAGGCTGTTTGAGTCAATAATGGATTTGATTGCTGTCAATGGATTTGATTGCTGTCAACGGCTTTAAAAAATAAGTTTTGGAGAAACTGAATCCATAATATTTTGAATAAAAATCACTAAAGCATGTGCTCTGGAACACAGGCATACATGAGTATGCAGCAAGTCCATCAGCATAGCATTCACTCCAGCACTGCTTGGGGTCATAACTCCGTTTTCTATCTACGCTGGAGCCCTGCTGAGAGGAATGATTCATCCCGTAAGAGAGCTGAAAAAAAAAAGAGAGCATTGGATTTCGTTTGCCGAGTTTCTTGCCTGTAATACATCTCAGTGGTCCGGCAGAACGCTTTGGAACAATTCCCGATTTAGGCTACGTTCCCAATCCCTATGGATGAAACTCAGACCATCCCGTTCTCCCCACGGCAGCTTTCATCCCCACTCGCTCCCAGCGAGAGGCCCAGTGAGTTGTGGCCGTGGCCGTGCCCGTCCCCGACAAACCCGCTACCCCCGGGGATGCTGGGGGTGGGGGGAAAGGGGTGTATTTCCCCGTTCCCTACGGTGGGACTGCTCTCTTCCCTCCAGCTGCGCAGAACCGACGCACAGAACCGGTGACATCTGCAAAAAAAATTGCGAGGATGACGCTGTTTCGGGAGGGAGGGAGGAAGGAAAGGAGCGCCCAAGGGCGACAGCTCCGACCGTCCCATCCCGTTCCGTCCCGCACCAGCCCTGCTGCCCACTGTCTGGGACGGGGCGTCCCTGGCGGCGGAGCATGCTCAGAGGGCGGCGGGGGCGGGCGAACCGTCCCGGGGAGCGGGGCAGCGGGGGCGTCTCTCCGCCGCGCTGGGAGCCCCGGCGGGCGCGGGGCGGGCGGAGCCGCCAGCCCAGGAGGGAACCGGCTGGAGCCGCGGAGCGAGGAGCGGTCACCCCGAGGAGCCGCCGCGGGGCGGGTACCGCGAGCAGGGTGCGCTCCTAGCCGCGGAGCGGGGAGCCTGAGGAGGAAAGAAGCGCCCTGAGCGGAGACCCCGAGCAGGGGGGACGCGCGGAGGGGGGAGCGCAAGGGAGAAGACGAGAAGCGGGTACCCAAACCGGTGTTCACGGGACAGAGACCCCGAGCAGAGCGCACCGCGCCAAACTGCGGAGTGGGGATCCCAGGCGGGAGCGGCGGGGCTCGCGGTGAGCCGCGGGGCGGGGACCCCAAGCGAGGGGCCGAGGAGCGTGGGACGGTGACCCCGAGTAGGGAGGACACGCTGACCGGCGGGGCACGGAGCCCGGTACGCGGTGAGCCGCGGAGCGTGGCCTCCGGAGCGGCGAGGGGGGGGTGTCATCCGGCAGGGGTGACGGCGGGGCGGGGGGGGCAGTGGCCCCATGGGGCCGGGCGGCGGGGCGGCGCTGGCTGCTTGGCGCGTCCCGGCCGCCGCCCCGCCGCCGGCGGGAGCCGCCAGCCATGCTGCGGGGTGGCCGGAGCTCGCTGCCGCCGACGTCGGGGAACACCGTCGGGGGGCCGGGGCTGGTGGGCGTCCCCGGGGCGGCGCAGGTGGCAGCGGGCAGCCTGTTGGCCCTGCTCATCCTCTGGACGCTCTTTGGGAACGTGCTGGTGTGTGCAGCCATCGTTCGCTATCGGCACTTGAGGAGCAAGGTCACCAACATCTTCATCGTGTCCCTGGCTGTTTCAGACCTGCTGGTGGCTCTGCTAGTCATGCCCTGGAAGGCAGTGGCAGAGGTGGCCGGATACTGGCCCTTTGGGGCTTTCTGCAACATTTGGGTGGCTTTTGATATCATGTGCTCCACGGCCTCCATCCTGAACCTATGCGTGATTAGCGTGGACAGGTATTGGGCTATTTCCAGCCCTTTCCGCTATGAAAGGAAGATGACCCAACGGCTGGCTCTGGTGATGATCAGTGTGGCTTGGGCTTTGTCTGTGCTCATCTCCTTCATCCCTGTCCAACTCAACTGGCACAGGGGTGGGGATGTTGTTGCTGCTGGTGATAATGGAGATGGATTTGGCACTGGTTGGGCAGCAACAGGTGCTGTCACCACCTGGGCAGAAGATATGAGCACCACATGGGTGGCATTAGCAGCAATGAGACCCTCTGATGGGACCTCTGGCAGCAATGATAGCCTCACTGGATCATCAGAGAGCTGCGATTCCAGCCTCAACAGGACCTATGCTATTTCCTCCTCCTTGATCAGTTTTTATATCCCAGTGGCTATCATGATAGTTACCTACACTCGAATCTACCGCATTGCCCAGGTGCAGATTCGTCGTATCTCTTCTCTGGAGAGGGCAGCGGAGCATGCGCAGAGCTGCCGGAGCAGCCATGCTGACTGCCACCATCACACAAGCCTCAAGTCCTCTATCAGGAAAGAAACCAAGGTGTTGAAGACTCTCTCTGTCATCATGGGTGTCTTCGTCTGCTGCTGGTTGCCATTCTTCATCTTGAACTGCATGGTTCCCTTCTGTGAGAGCCCACCCAGTGACCCTCACGCTGGCCTTCCCTGTGTCAGTCAGACCACCTTTAATGTCTTCGTCTGGTTTGGTTGGGCCAACTCCTCTCTCAACCCCATTATCTATGCCTTCAATGCTGACTTTAGAAAGGTCTTCTCCAACCTCCTGGGATGTGGTCAGTTTTGCTCTAGTACTCCAGTGGAGACTGTTAATATAAGCAACGAGCTTATCTCTTACAACCAGGACACCCTTTTCCATAAGGAGATAGTGACTGCTTATGTTAACATGATCCCAAATGTGGTTAACTGTGAAGAAAATCGTGGGGACCCTTTTGATAGGATGTCCCAAATCTCCCCTGACCATGAGATTGCCACTGACTCAGTCTGTGAGCTGGACTGCGAGGGGGAGATTTCACTAGGCAAAATAATACCTTTCACTCCGAATGGTTTACATTAAATTGTATCCTGCCCTGGACAATTATTCTTGGATTATAACACAAAATATTAGACCTGAGTGGAAAAAACTGCTTGAATTTAATGCTATAGTTTAGTCAGTCACTTCATGCTAAACTCACTTCTACATGTAGTATTTTGCAGGATGCAGGCACTGTCGTACAGGGAGCTGGCAGCAAAGCTTAATTTTAATTCATCACTTACCCAAGGCAGGGAGAACACCAGGCAATAGCAGGCAATTGATTAAATGTGTTGAGGTACCGTGGTATAATTACAGTCAGTTCGTGTTTATAATGTGTTTGCAAACAAAAGGTGCCATTGTCAGTGCTAAGTATTACAACTTCTAAAGTCAGGGACAGGTGTGGCTGGCATAGACATTAAGTAGAAAAAAAATTCAATTTTGTTTGTTTGTTCAGACCTTGCATTTCTTTTCTCTCTTGTTTTTTGTTTGGTTGGCTTTTTTTTTTTATGTTGTTCTTTTTTACAGATAGAAACAGTGAGGTGGTGATTTGGATGATTATTTAAATGCGTGTTTCTGCCAAAACAGTTTATGTGAAATCCATGTTCTCCTAGGCGGCGTTGTTGCCTATGATATCCTTGCCATGTTCCCAGATGAATAAATAAAAGTTATATTGATCAAGGGGTTATTATCTTTCATTTATCATCCTGAAAGGTTTACAAGTATTCAAATTTTAACATTCTGATTTGAATGGTTAGAGTGACTAACAGCTAAACCCTGTTATTTTGAAAGCAAAGTAGTCTATATAGAAAATAATATTTTTTTAAATAAAAGCAAGGATCATAGGAGTGACTGACTTAAGTCTTTTATGTGGCTCTACTTACAGCTAGGTTTATACCTGTTTTTCTTCTTAGTATTATAACTGGTGCCATCTCTTGCTGCAGCTAAGAATATGAAGCATACATGTCTACAAGCTATTAAAGCCTTCCACTTAAATCTATACTTGTACTTACTTTTAAAGCTACTATTAATGAGAAGACTTTGGTGATAGAATTAGGAGCTGAATGTGTCTAAAATCAGTAACTGCATTTGAAAATGATGCTAATAATTAGCATTTCTCAATGCAGACATTAGAGAACATTCAACTCAAGAGAAGAAAAAATGCTGTTGTTCTATTTTTTTAGTTATTTTCTTATTACCCAGGTGCTTTGGCTCTACATAACATTTAAAGCACTCTTTAAAAAATGTAAGAGAGTATTTTGAGCTCTGTTTCTATTGAAACATTTACATTAAATGGAATGTTGTATTTAGAAATGTTTGTAAGCTTTCAGCCCAGAAATCAAAAATGATCTTATTTCCAAAACAAATGGTCAAAGGTAGT
Source organism: Megaceryle torquata (assembly GCA_024611175.1). NCBI lineage: Eukaryota > Metazoa > Chordata > Aves > Coraciiformes > Cerylidae > Megaceryle > Megaceryle torquata. Next base: position 34,695 of record JANIJG010017257.1, read on the forward strand.
AAGTAGAAGCATTACCAATATTTATTTCAGGTTTTGGCTTACAAAATAAAAAAACATGAATTCATTTACCCTTAAAAATATCTGTGCCATGAGCTGAGCAGATTAAAATCAGATTGTAGGGGCAGATTCAGTAGTACTGCCTTCTAATGGTCCTGACCTGGGGCCTCCACGTCCTGCCTGGGAACTGAAAGCCCCTATATGATGTATGGGGGGGAAATAGGATCTGCACTAGTCAGCATAGTTCAAGGGAAGTCATTTAACCAGATGCTGGCATTTGTGAATGTTACTCACTTAAGACTGAACATCTTTGGAAGTCAAGCCCCTGATGCTGCTTTGGGCATTGTCTTACCTCCCCTTGGGATATGGGGTACAAGAAGCGCAAGATTGAAATCCCTTTGTGGTTGCCTCTGCTGCAGTCTCTTTTTCTCTGCAAGCAATGTTTTGTATGAGTAGTCTTTAATATTAATTGGTTATATTGTCATTTTGCATTATTTTTTCAAATGCTTGTCTCAGAAGGTACCTGAGTGTTTTCTTGGCCGTTGATATGAAATCTCAGTGTAATTTCCAACTGTCTTCAAAAAAGGTTATCATGACTGTGGCTTAGGGAAGCTTGAGAAGCAGAAACCCCATGCTCATAACCAGGTTCAACCTAGTGATGACTTGACATCAAGGGTGAGTATGTTGTCATTCTTCTGCTAAAGCAAGCATATGTTGCCAGGAGTTAACCATAGTTCTGCCTGCTGGTTGGATAAACTTGTCCCGAATTAAATACTTTTCTCAAATAAAAATGAAGGAAAATGCTTTTGGTCATGCAGTGATGAATTATGAGAAATAGAATTTAGATTTTTTGCATTTTCTTGTTACTACTCAAGTTTTGAGGCTAGTACAGCATGTTAAACTTTCCAGATCCGTGCAAAGAGCCTATGATATCCAGATGCAAGAGGTGCAAGCTCCTGATACCAATTCCAGCTCCTAGGGTAACACCTATATTTTATCCAGTTTTTATTCATATTAAGTCATAAACAGCCTAGGGAAATGGGAAAGGAGAACATGATCTCTCCTTCAACACCTGTGTACCAACAGGCTCTGCACTCTAATGTGGTGTGTTACACCCCACTCCAGAAGCAGTACAGAGCAGAACAGTTTCAGTAGTAACAATGAAGAGGGTGTCCCTCACCTCCCCAAATAGCCTTTCCTCTTCAAAATAATTCATGTCCTGGTGGTATGACAGTTCCCTTGGATCCAGTTCCCTGCAGTAGTGGAGGGGTAGACTCGTACAGGAAGATGCTAGTGCATCCTTTTGACAGGTGTCTTTCTCCTCATTGAGGCTTTACCAGCCTGGATTTCTGGAATAAGTGTGTGGGCTAACGCTGGGACACATGAAGGTGACATCTTCATCAGTGGGTTTATATAACAGAATATTGAAAGCAGTCCTATCTTAGATCTGAAGAAAGGAATTTTTTAGCCTCCCCTCAGAATTTGGGAGCATAAGTAGGACAATACAGAAAACTGGTCAAATTGTCACTTTTCATCACTAATTCTTAGTTTATGACTTCAGCTGGTAAATGATACCTGATGGTGGATCTAGAGTGTAATCTCTCTCCTTGGAATATGTACCAGTCAGGGGGCTTCGTCCTTTGGAGCCCGGGAGCATCAAAAGGGAACATTTCTGCTTCAAAAGATGGAGAGAAGGTACTTTTTTTTTTTTTCCCACTGGAAGCACAGACTGACATTATGGATCTGAAAAGCTTTTTCTTGACTCATAACATAGGGACAATTTGTTGCTTTTAATATGTCTTAATTACATGCTGCTGACAAAGCTTGAGTGTTCAGAATTAGATTATAAACTTTTAAAAGAAGTGTGTATCTTACCTTGGAACTGTAAAAAGGGGCAGACTGTTTTAATGAAAAAGTCCCCAAAAAGGATTGTTTTAACTTGTTTCTCTTGGAGGAAACTGCTGCCCTACTTTTTAAATGGTTTCCCTCTTAAGGACTAATGCGTCTGCCTAGCTATAGAGAAGAGTTCACTGGAAGTGCAGATAGGTTTTTATAATGCTCATATCCCTGTGGTGTCACTCTGCAACTCATCTGTGCCAATCGTTTTGTGCCTCTCACCAACATGTTTTCTTCCATGAAAGTAACCTTGCTCATGTCGTGCATTCTACTCCTTAATTAAGCATGATCACTTACTGCTAGCCCTTTTTTTTTTTTTTGTCTTTTTAGTCCCTTTTACTGTAATGATTTGGATGTGTGGTGCAGTTTAGCTTTCAGTTGTCATTACTTAATCTAGTCCTATATGAAGGCTGACCTTCAAGGTCACAGATTGTTTTCAGTTTCTGTTTTGTCTTATGGTTTAGAAATCTTACCTGTCTGTTAAATTACCTCCTAGCCAGCCAAATCTTCTGTTATGGTTTATTCTGTTAGTTCTGGGTAACTCCATACCAAAGGAGGGTCAGTATATCAGTTCTCAGTATGTCTTCTGTCTGAGTTAACTCATGACAGAGGGGTTTATTTCAGTGAAAGAACAGAACATGTGAAGGTATTGCAGTTAATTTTAAGAAGCTGGGACATGGAGGCCATGAAAGTACAGTGGTTTGTGTATAATGCTGCAGATGCCATGAAGACTGTTCCACTATTCAAATTCTCAAAGGCCTTTTAACACTTTTGGCTTTAACAAGGAAGGGTGGGTTGCATAGTGTCATTTTTTTTTTTCCCAAGCTAAAGAAATATAGATTACTTTCTTGGAGGTGAACACAAACAAAACACTTCCCAAAAGGAGAAAAATTACTGCAGTGTTTTTTTATAAAAGTTTGGTATTTTTTTGGTACATCCCTTTGCTTTCATTGTTTCTTACTTTCACCAGCCACATCTGATGTGTGTCTGCAGGGAGACTCTGTCCTGAGAACTGTATTTTTGTACATGTAACAGAAAAAGACTTCAAAATTAGTAAGGCTTCTAGTAGAAATGACACTAAGCACAATCTTACACCATTTAGGAGTCAGTCACGTATAAAATCAGCATTCAAGAGGCTGACAAGACTGGAGGCAGTATTCAGAACATGCATGAGATGGAGGTTTGAGAGGTCACAGGTCCTGCAGCTGTATGTGCCAAAATTGCCACTTAATGAGGAGGGCATTTTCATCACTGTCACACGGAAAGCAGGGTATACACCTGTGTTGCTGTTAATAATTACGCAGAGATTTTTCTTTCCTCTGAGGCCATCTTGCTACTGTTTAATTGTATTCATCAGATCTTTAAAGTTTTTCAGTGCCTATTGAAAACAGTAGAAGACCTCGATGGCTGTGGGTTTGGGTCACAGAGCAATGAAAATATTTCTCCTTGCTTCTTCTGAATATTACTTGCCTGTATTCTTTGCTAGTGGATGATGACATGTTAAAGTTGGCATGATGAACAAAATATTTCAGTAGCTGATATGCAGAAATAATTTTTTTCTTTAGATTTACTTATTTTGAGACTTTGGAAGATTTTTCAAACTTCACAGGAGCTTCACAAAACCCACGCGGAGCATCTCTAATTGATCACATCTTAGATCAGCAACAAGTGATTGCATTTTTAATACTCTGGTAATTATATAGGGCATTATGCTTTTATGAACAGAATTATGCTCCTCTAAGTCTAAGCTGATGTTTTCAAAGATGAGGATACACTTTTAGTCTAAAAGCACTTGTGCACAAAAACACCTATAAATGAGATTTCCATTATTAACAGGACACCAAAGATATGCCTCTTTCTTTACCATTTTGATTATTGTAGCAGTGGTAAGATTGCAGAGAGCAATAATGGGATTAGGGGTGTAAAGAGTGGAAATACAAATAATATTGTCATCTGAAGGAGATGATAATTGTTTCTTTTGGAGAGCCTGCTGGCTCTTCCAGGATACTTTAGTTCAACTGAAAATTTGCAAGATTAATTTATATTGTTATATGTTTAAGTCCATTCTCAGTTGTAACTGGAGATAACATTTAATAATATTTATAGTGTTCAAAGAGGATAAACATTTTTATGGACTTAATAATTTATATCACAGTACCATTTGTGAGGTCTGTAAAATACAGTGCAGAAATAATTAAACAAAAATTTAAAATTCCAGTCTATGAAAAACATTTTTCCTATTCATTATCTCTCACTGTTAACAACAAATACCTGTTTGTATCTTGTACTGCGCTCTCATTGCTACCACAAGAAGTTGGAATGCTCTAAACCTTCTACTGATAATCTGATGATTCCCATTAGGAGGAAGGTCTGAAAAATAAGGAAAGAAAGAAATGGTAGCAACATGTACAGATAGGTTCAGTTGACATGCAATTGGTCTAGTGTCAGTCAGCCCATGCAGGGGACTGCATAGTAGTGACCCATTCCTGATGCAAAATCACCTCAACTTTGACCACACACTCTGACTTCCTAGACTTTGGCTGCATGGTAGACCCCTTGCTCCCAAAGTGGATGCTCTGAACAACTGCTCTGACTTTTTAACAACTGCTCTGACTTTTGTTTACCACAAAGAAGAGAAACCGCACAGAAGAGAAGCCACATTTTTCTTTTTCAAGGTTATGCTTTGAAAAAAGTGGTTGCAAGTGACATCTGGTTGGTGTAGCCTCTCCAATTTAACTGCTGTTTCGCTAGCGCTTGAATGGATGTGGCTATGGTAGCTGCTCAGGGTTTCAGTATTGAAACTGCACAGCCATTGTAGTTTAGGGGCTTAATACTGAGCAGAAGAAATCTAAATTTGTATACTTTTTATAGAGTTTCTGATGAGTCTGATGGTTGCAGAGAAGAGGCTCGACTGCAGCCTGTGCTTGGCTGCTTGCAAGGACATCAGAATAGTCTAGTCTGCAGCTCACCTGCTGCAGTATTGAAAATGTCCCATGACTAAAATATTAACAAGGAAGTTCAGCGTGACCACTTTTACCCTTTGACCTCATTTTTTCCAACCTGAAAGATTTTTAGTAAGATTAAAATTCTAAATTTCTCGCCTGTGGACTTTTGCTTTCTCTGTTAACTTCATATAACTAGTCTCCTTTAGTGAGCAGACCCTGCTGGCATGGAGTTAGCTACTTTGGTACCTTATTGTCACTAAATCTGGAACTACCTCAAGCTACACTTAAATTACATTATGTATCCAGCCCGAAGTGAATCTCTCAGATCTTTTCATGTTTGGTTTTTTTTTGACAAGCGACAACATTTCCCTCAACACAAGATTATTCACCAGAAACATAATTTAGAGGACAAGCGTAAGTAGATGTTTTTTAAAGCTCCTAGGGATTTTGCTTGATTATACAAAATGAGAATGGATCAGTATTAGGCATAAACAGTGGGGTTTTTTTCTACAAGAGGTTTAATTTTTGGCTTTTTATAGAAATAAAGACTGGATGTTTTCATTGTGAAAAGTATATGCATTTGATTTTATTCACTTACATGCATGCATGTGCTCTTTATATGTATATACATACAAAGATATATTAAATCATATTTGCAGGGTAATTAAATATATTTATCTCTCTAAAAATGCAAAATGTGCAAATTCATCCAGATGGAGGCAATTCAGATCTTAAATTTTTACTATTATTCTTTCATCACAACAATGAAATACAAGTACACAGTCTTTCCAGCTGTTCAAAAGGTGTTTTGGCTGTTTAGAGTTGAGAATCTTAAGAAATGTAAACCTGAATTATGCAGTAAGTGGGAGTGTACAAAATTATTTCTCGAGTGTTTTATATTCAAAGCATTTTTATAATGTTTTGCTAACTGACCTTTATCTATAAGCATTTTGAGACACATAGCAAGAAGAGGAAATGATTCAGAAGTACCTCTTGGATGTCTGTCAGTGATGGATATTAAACAATGCTTTTGTCTTTTCAATTTGGTGAAACAAAAATGCAAACTTCTTGACAGCATGCAGGGAGTTTCTGCTTCATCAGAAGATAGTATGTATTGCATAACCTTTCAAACCCATCCAATTTAGGTTACACAGTGTTTGGATTTTAAATGATATCTTCAGTAGAAGTATTACCTGTATTAAACAACCACTTCAATAATGCAAATAACGCTCCTCTCTTAAAAATAGTATTTGCAAAGGGTTGGGTTTTCATACATCAAATGGGGCAGAAAAGTGTAAATTTGAGGATGAGCTCAGCAGCACTTGCCCACAATGTGGGCAAGATTAAATGTCCTGGCAATAGCAAAGTCATGTCTGAGAATGGGGAAGAGGTAGGAGGTAGGGAGGAATGAGAGAAACTAGCTGAAAGTCCAGGAAGGCAGAAGTTTGTTGGTTGAAGAAGGCAGATGACCAGGAGGAATCAATATGGTCCAAGGTGGCTGAGGCAGGGGTGATAACAGAAGTCACTAAGTTTTGGAGCGAATGGGTGAAAGGGGACTGGAGGAATCGGGATGGGTGGGATCTGGACAATGAGTATCTCTAAGGGCTCTTGGGATGCTGGGAGGCCCTACAGGGATGGATGAGATTTTTGTGGGGAAGCTGACAGAAGAACTGAAAGTGGACAACTCACCCACTCATTCCCTTCCCAGTATCCACAGACTCTCCTGCTCTGTGCAGTCCCTTCCTACCACTTCTGAATAACTTCAATATTGCCACTTAATTTTGTCATTAAACACATACAACTCAAGTGTCAGTCTACTGTGCAGCAGATGAAGAACTGTTGTATTTCTTCCATTGTGTTAAAGCTTGGAAATTCACTTGCACAGCAACACCCTGTATCATCCTGCAAGGAATGCTTAGTGAAGGAGTGGAAAGCAAAGAGGGTTTTGAGATCATCTTCCCACTGTGCTGTATAGTGCTGTTTTCACTGTGTGATTACAGGGCATTTTAGAGGTTTGTCCTCGTTCTGCTGGATTGCTAGAAGCAAGTCGATCTTCCAGAAACTTTCTGAAGGTGTCTAGTCCCATTTGAAAGTTCTGGTAGAATGGCCCTCAGTATGTCAGTACTATGATTTCTTTAATCTATGCATATATGATATTGAACATAATCAAAATCTGCTGCTATATATTCAATGCATATATTGTGAAAAGCTGATCTGTGGTGACTTTTAACATGACATTAAGGAGTTGACTCTTAGTAGCTCAAGCCCAAATCTGCCAGTGTGCAAATACAAAAGATGTGGGAGTTCTTTCTATTAGATACCAGTATTAGCAATATTTTTTTTCAGATACAAATGTAGCAACTTCTACTATTGGTTTGCTTGTTGAGTACAGATACTTTTGTATCGTGATGGGAAAGATGGATATCAGTTGCAGTCCCTCTGGATCTATGCATACCACAGTCTTAGCCCAATAGTGTCCCAGGTTTGAGAAGGGGAGACAATGCCCCTGCTCACACTGTGGCTCAGCAGCTCTCCTTGGAGGCTGCGGAAACTTAATCTCTCTGTTTTCAGCAGGGTCTCTATCTAGCAGACTATGATACACATTGCAAAACATGTCTGTACCAGCCACATTTCTGAGTCAAACTAAATGGCAGGCTCTGACTGTGCTCACTATAGCAAGTGTCAGCAATGCACTACTTAGTCTCCAGGTGCCAACGTTCCATAGTTGGTGGGGTGGTGTGTCAGCAAAAAATGAAGACCAATGGGGTGTAAGTGGTGGCACAGCTTTAGGCACTTGGAGACAATATTGCCTTGAAAAATCAGCTACATGTGGAAGTGGGATTTTTTTTTCAAGATTGTTGTGCTAAATTTAGGCATCTAAGTTCCACATACATGGAAACGTAAGCTTTTCAATATCTTCTAGGTTACAGATGTATTTACTCGAGTATGACTGTACATGTTGCAAATGAATCTGGATCCCAGCTGGACAGGCTTTGAAATGCAACATAAAAGTGTGTAAACTGAATGACTGCAAGCACAGATTAAGTAGGATCACCCCTTCTCACTTGTTTCAGTGTCTGCTTTATATTCTCTTACTGTGAGCTGAAGCAAACCACTGGTCCACTCATACAACTGCAATCATTCATGTGCAGGGGCTACTAAAACACCCTGGAGTAGGATTTTGCAGCACTGGGACCAGTGGATGTAAAATGAGGACCATCCTATGTGATGTGCCCCCCAGATCCATCTGGCCAGAGAATGCCTCTTTACACATTCAGGCAGACTTGGGCAGGCTAAAAGATGCCCTTAACTTCATGTTTCTGGGCTGAGTCTATGTGCAGAAACACATTGTGTGATCAGCCTAATTGGTGATTGTCTCACATCTCTTTATTACTGGAGGATTCAGGATGTGTCACTTCAATTCAGTCCAGGTTTTATCAATAATTTACCTGCCTGTATTTGTTGCAGTAGCAGGCTTCTGCTTGAGAGTTCAAAAGTTTTGATTTCAGATACTGTTCCTACATCCCAGTTACCTGCAGCCTGTAATGTTCACAATTAAAGTCCTTTCTTTCACCTACAACAGCTGGAAATGATTATATGCTAGAAATTGTCCTTCTCAAACTCTTTTTTTTTCCCTGTGAAAGAAATCCAAATTCAGAGGAGACTAATTCTGCATGTCTTGTTCTGTGTGCAAGTCAGTGGCTTTCTAGTCATATGGAAATACCTCTTTGGCTCTGTGTATTCTTCCTAGTTTGCAAGAAGTGATGATGTCAGTCCAAACTGGAATTGGGCCTCTAGCTTACCTGCAACTGACCTGTGACTGGAGTAAGGATGGACCATTCAAGGTCCATCAGGGTGGTGTATTGACTTCAGTTTTGTCCAGTGCTGAACCCACACTATCTCCCCTTGAGAATCTGCTCTTCTTTGAGAAAAGAGATGCACGTTTTGCTAAATCCTTGAAGGTTTCATTTGTTGCTTGTGTCAGGCTATGAGGTCCTGCTCTCAGCTACTCAGTTAAGTCTCTGATGCTGTTAGAGATGGCAGGATCTGCACCAACCTTAGCTGCCAGCACTTCAGACTGACTTTGTATCTTTGAGGCTTTGAACTGAGGAAATGTGGCCTTCTCATGCACTTCCTTCTTGCCTTCTCTACAGGATGAGCAACATACTATGAATATTCTCCATCTTTATGAGTTAGAAGATCCATACATGAGAAGATAATACAGGAAATAAGAAGGATGAAAGGCAAGGAAAAGTGAATAGCTAGACAAAGACTGCATTTCATAGTCCCAGCATCCCATGTATGAACTGGCTAAATTGTATATCTCCTTCCTCCAGAAAAAACAGATTTGGAGGCAGCTCAAACCCAGACACATATTGGAAGAATTTCTCTGTCCAGCTTTCCTCTCCCAGTAAGCAGAGCTCAGAGGGTCTGCTTTGAAAGCTTAGCCTAGATGTGATTCCCACATGTTCAAAGGCCCAGTTCAAATCAAAAGTTGTCTGGTATTCCCATCCCATAATTTCTACTTGTTTTGGATTTTCCAAACCTGAGAGTTAAATGGAAGTTGGAATGCTTTTCTGCCCCCTTGGATTTTGTGCTGTGTAGCCCATGTTGTACCACACGAGTGGCTTAATGTGCTCCCTACTGGTAAACCTCTAAACTTGATTAGAAGGAAAGATGAGATGTACAGCCTGACAAACCTACGACTAAATAGTTAAAGAAAAAAAACCAAAACAATAAAAACCTTTCTAGCGTTAGCAAGCAGTAGTTGGATTGCTTTCTAGTTCATTTTAGCATCAGTTGCTTCCTCTCATTTCCACCTCTTAGTGAATATTTCATACAGCATCACAAGATACCTAGAAAGTGGATTATACATAATGTCTCTGTATTTGGTCTTTGGTTGGAATCCAGATGTGATTAGTAATTCCAGGACCAAGGAAGTCCATGGAGAAACCTGTTCAAGATAAATCAATGTACTCCCACAGCACAAAGTTCTTCCCATAGGAAGAAGTGGAAGAAAAGCACTGAAAAGTGTCTTAAATGTCTCATCAACTTTTAATGTGGGTATGGCAAAATGATATATTAACTTATTCCACAGTTAAGAAAGTTTATGTCCTATTTACCGGCCTGGTATTGAAGGCATTTGAAAATGAGCCAGTAAGTCTTTACTGGAGCAGGGAGGAAGGTTGGTGAGGTCTTCGTGAAGATATTGCACTAAAATTCTAAAAGAAGAACTGTCACACCTGTTAAGATGTGCACATGGTTTGTCTAACCCTTTTAAATATTGCAGCTCAAAATGAAGGCATTTCCTTTTCTGTATCTGTTCCATGTTAAATTGTGCTTAAATTACTGGTGTCTGAGGCATGTTATTTGTTGCCATTGATTATTATAAATCCTAAGAAAGCTATAATATCTTATATTTAACTGATACAGTAAGCAGTCACACTTCTGGGAACAAAAGCCTTTCTTCAGGTCTAAAGTATTTTGCTTCTGTATCTGACAAAGCAAAGTGTGTGTGCTTGAAAGTGTCTTTGTCACAGAGGATAATAAAAGATATTACCACCTGCTACAGATAGTGCTGTCCATGTAGCCTCGATGAGCAATGATGCCTCTAAAATTTTAACTTTAGATATTACTGAAAATTGTATGAGTATCTAACATGGTCTTAGAAGTTCACTACAGTTTCACTTTTGAATGTGAGCATGTCACACAGTGTTTGAAATGTTGGTTCCTGTGATCAGCTTTTGATCTGTTGCCTGTTTTAGCTAATGCCTCCTTATTTCTTGTGTCACAAGGCAAAAAGAACATAAACTTCCAGTCTCCTTTATTTGTTAGTTACATGCTTTTAAGATAAATAGTACCATACTTTTCAGTTACACTTTACAAGGGAATTATTTATGACCGTTATAGTTCTTGTGCAAAGACTCTGCCCTACCACAGTTCTGCCTCCCTAGTTTGTGTAAAGTATCCTGTAACCATTGTAGGCCTGATTCAGAACTGAATTATGTCTCTTTTACACTACCTTAATGTGTTGTCTCAGGAAGACCATGGGTGTAAATTTGCAATAGATTGTCAGGAATCATTATTTGATAACAAAGTAGCAGGAAGAAAAGCAAAACAAAACAAAACAAAACAAAAAACAAAAAACAAAACAAAACAAAAAAAAAAAAAAAAAAAAAAAAACCCAAAAAAACCCCCAAACCAAACAAAACAAAACAAACACCAAAAAAACCCCCCAAGACACCAACAAAGCAGGGAGCTTGGTTCAGATGAAGATTTTGACTCTTTTTGAGTGCAACTCAAAGAGACATTTGATGAACAATCACTTTTTTCCTTCATGTATTTTCAATCTTACAGAAAGCTTTGAAAGTAACTATCTTGCCCTATGTAAATCTGTGGAAAAAAATTGAAGTTATTTTTTAAATTATACATCTAAAGAGCGGCAGGCCTGATAAAAGAAAATTACGCAAGTTTTACTTAATATTCCCATACATCATTAACCATTTGAGTCAGTGCTGTGCAGATAATATGGCGTTGAAAAATCTTCTTAAGACAGTGTTCTTTCCTTTCCTGGAAGATTATAGTAACTTTCATATGCAGGGTTTAGCGGGGAAAAAAATAGTATTGGGTTGAGGAAGTAAATCAAATACTTCTAAGTGACAGAACATGCTGTAGACAGTGTCATATGGGAGCTCCAGTCCTGCATTTGTGGGTGTGTGAGTGGCAGTAATGGCAGGAGCCATATGTGTATGGCAGGAGCGAAGGAGTGGGGCTGCATGCAAAGGCCAACTGTTGTTTTCCTTCTTGCAATTGAAATGGGGAAGCCTGTTTATTTCAGTGTTAAAATTGGGAGGTAACTACAACAACAAAAGAAAACCTGCAGCATGCTGCACTAGGAGGAATAACTGAGTAGATTTGTAACTGAGTGGGTTTGTCATTTTTATATCCTTCTTAGGACAAATCTAATTCTAAAGCTGACGGATGACATATAATGGATATGGACTTATCATACATTGACAGCTCTTGAGGTGCAGCTGACAGCCAAGAGTCTAGTTCACTAAGTTGGTTTCTCTCCCTTCCCAACTTAAAACATGGTAACTCAGACTCTAAGCAAGAAATTGAAATGTGTGGATTCAAGTCAAAATATTTCACTCAGATGCGTTTAAAGTAATTTGTATTTCTCCAATTGATTGCCAGCTTGTTAGGAAATTCTATCAACAATATTTTGTTTTCCCTAGCTCTTTTCCTCCCCCAGAAAAAGTGTTAAGTTAAAGACAAGGCTGCTAGGTGCAATTTAAGCAGAGTATCATTACATTCTCTGTAGAAAGCAAACAAACTCAGATCCATATTAAAACTCTGCAACTTGTGCTACATAAACAATACTGACATAAAATTTAGTATTGTGTTTGTAAAACTTTCTGTGGCCAGCTCACCCAGCTATGTTAAATCTGCCTTTGAGGATGCAGAGACGATTCTCATAAATATGACAAAAATAATGGTCAGGTCCTGCCTCTGAATTCTATATTGTTCGTGTAGCTATTTACAACCAGAGCTGCACATCTCATCTGAAAATCATCTCTTCTGCTCTGGCTCTGGCTGGACTGAAGTTAATTATCTTCAGAAGAGCCCATATGGTCTTGTGTTTTAGGTTTGCGTCCAGATCAATGCTGATAGCACGCAAATGTTTTAGCTTTTGCTGAATAGTGTTCACACAGCATTGAGGCTTTCTCTGCTTCTCACTCTCCCCTCCCCACTGAATAGATTAGGGTTGTGAAAGAGGTTGAGAGCAGATGCAACCAGGAAGACGATCTGAGCTAACCAAAGAGATATTTCATGCCATATAAAGTCATGCTCAGCAATAAAATAGAAGAGTGAGGTTATGTAGGTTAGTCATCTATCAGCTTCATTTGAACTGCAATTGCCACCAACTAGGATGGTCCCAAGCCCTCTGTGATATCAGTGAGGCTTGCAGGACCTCCCCGCCCTGATCTCCACAGGCTGCCAGGGTGGGGGTAGAAAAGGCACAGCAGGACAAGACAGGATGAAAGGGCATGGCCTGAAGCTGTGCCGGGGAGGTTTAGGTTGGATATTAGGTAGCACTTCATTATGGAAAGGGTGATAGAACACTGGAATGGACTGCCCAGGGAGGAGGTGGAGTCGCCATCCTTAGAGGTGTTGAAGGAAAGATTGGATGTGATGCTGAGTGACATGGTCTAGATGATGTCATGGTGTTGGGTGATAGGCTGACCTTGATCTTGGAGGTCTATTCCAGCCTCAGTGATTCTGTCATCTCTTACCATGAATTGTTGGGACTTGTTCCCTGTATGTTCTTTGTGGGAAATAACAGTCCTCACCACTTTCCTGCTTATACTACAGTGTATCTAATGTCAGCTCAGTGGCCTGCCAGACCTGGAAACTTGCCTTAAAAAAAGAAAAAAAAAAGCAGAGGGAGAACTGCTGATGGCTGTCTGGTGTCTTCTGTAGTTGGAAACAGCGAGATGAAAGTAGACTGATTTGAAGAACTTGCTCTTTGCATGGGTGATCTGATGAAATTCATTTTTTTGAATGCATCCCAAATTTATGGGTGTTTATTATGTCTCTAATGATGCAGACATTTGTCTCTTTGAATATTAACTTCAGTCATGCATTGAGAGATACTTATGCCAGGGGAATTATCATTACTGTCAAATAAAGAATTCTTTTCTCTTTTTCTTTCAGCAATATGACTCTCCACTCTATTAAGCTACATTTGTTCTTATTTAGGAGCTATTTTTTTGATATCCATTTTCAATCCAAGCCAAAAGTTCTCTTCACAATTTTCTTTCCAATTCTGCTCAACATGACGCTAGCTGACAAAGGCAGACAAGTTTCCAGGTAATGTTTGTCTTTGTGTTTTTAGTAGTCCCCTGATGATACCCTTGTGGTTCATCTGCCTGTTGGTCACTCTGTAGCCATCAGTGCAGGTGAGTTTGCAGAACAATAGAGGAGGTAAAGTATATGAGTTTTAGTGTAGTACTATGGCAGAAGTGACCTGGTGTGAGCAGAGTCAGATATCCTATTCAATCACATATCTTCACAGTGCAGAGGGTGGACTACATGAAGCTTATGTATATCTAGTAAATCCCACCCCAGTTCTCAGTAAAGCACTGAGAAGAATGACCCAGAATATAGGATTCTATAGAAAAAAATGGTCATCTTCCATGGCAGTGATGGAAGTGATTGCAGATGTTGCCCTAAAGTTGAGGGTTACAAACACTCCCAAACATTGGTCATATTTCCTGAAGGCCATCAGATTGACCTTGGTCCTGTGGCTGCAGGCACAGCTGCTCTTTGGGACTGTCTGCAGCTTAAGGGATCAGTATGATTCTTCTTACATAATGCATCTTCAATGTAAATTAGTGATGTGTTCATAGATAGCGAAGGTTGGAGAAGCAGTGTCAGAGGCAGAAGGGAGCAGTGGGAACAGAGCAGATCATGGTCCTCAGCTGAAGGACTCGCTGTTGGAATGGTATTGAGAGGGTGCTGACTTGGAAAACAAGAAAGAGTGTTGAGGAAGAAAGGGAGATATCTGGTCATGATGTTTAGGTACTGGAGGTAAGAAACTAAATCAAAAGTAAGAAACTGATCAAATGAGTAATTGAATATTAGTATTATTTTCTTTTGAAGACAATAAAAGTAAAATCTCCCTCTATGCAATTAGCAAGGAAATATGTAAATAGTTGCCACAGATATGTGGGAAAGGGAGGTGAAGTAGAAAGCTGCAAAACTAGTGATAAAATTTTATTTATTTTTTTCTTACCCTTCCCAACTCACCCTAGACTGTAAGGTGATTTCCCTGTGTCATGATTGTCAGGTTTGAGTCATGGTCTGAACTGCAGAGCCAACAACATAGCAATTCATAGTTAAGGCTAGAAAGACAATACATTTTTTCCTTTAATTTGAAGAGGTAAAGATCACAAAGACACTTGGGATATGTTCCCAGAAGCCTAAGCAATGTTGTAGAAAGTCTTAGCTGCTTTGTCTAAATTTGTTCCGGGAAGCTAGAGTTTGAACATCCCATCCCAGACAAAAATAAAGCAATAAATCCAGGTCTGTTGCTTGCTGCATTTTAGCCACCAGGCTACTGTATGTCAGGTAAGCAATAAAGGAACAAGCTCAGAGGAGCTCTTTGAAGCCTTCCCAGCAGATCTCAGTCTCTGGACTCTAAGGGTTGAAAGCTCATCCACCCATCTTACAGCCCTGAGTTGAGGCCCAAGCTCTGCTCCAAGACCTTGTGTTTGACACTAGCTCTAGACAGCTCTCTCCAGTGTGCTGGAGGCTTTTTGCATAACACTTTTGAGTCCTTCTTGCACAATATGGAAGCTAGACACCTGTCCTTGTACTTCAGCTTGGACGCCAGGCTATGTCCTCTCGCCTGTGGGCACTGAGGTCCTTCAGTGGCCCTTGATCACAGCAGCTCAGGTGTGGCTCTCCTGCCTGGGTGCTCACTTCTGGCTAGCCTGGATATTTTATACTCGGGTGCTGGCCATTAGGAGAATCTTTTCAGTGAAAACACATTTAGTCAGATTTAGGCTATACAATGTAAAGTTTTTGAGCACAGTTTGTGATTTTGATCCTCAGAATGAAGCAAACCATGGCTGAGAGGTGTGATATATATATATAGATATGCTGCTGAGGTGCAGTCCAGCATTGCTTGGAAAGGGCACAGAGAATGAAAGGAGCCTCCCACCTTTATTGTCCCAAATGCCCTTGGACAAATCACCCATATTCTCCCGCAGGTCAGGATGGCCACTTGCTAGTGTCCCCGCAGTAGAGACTGCTCTGCTGAGGCTGGGAAAAGCAGGTCCAGCTCTGTAACAGGCAATCAGCTGGAAATGTGTACCCTGCATATTATGGGAGGATAAAGGGCTTTCTTTTGCCACGCTCTTTTGCAAAAGCCCCCTTGGCTGTGTACAAACACATGAATTCCCAGCTCAGGACAGGTAGAAGCTAAAAGGAGAGGTCACTAGGTTCCTGTTTGAGCATGTTTTGCTAGTTTTCCCTATAGCACAGAGGTTTGATGATGTTTGGGAAAAAAAATACATCTGTGTATCTAGTTGTCATCATGCCATTCATTCATTTGCTCTAGAGCTGTTCTCATTCATGCAAAAATTTCATTAGCTTTAATGAATCTTGCTGCAAATTCTCTGGCTATGGGCTCTTATTTATCACTATGGCTCATTCAGGAAGGAAAGTTCCTCAGCTTAACTTTGCTAGCCTGGACAGCCATCCTGAATCTGCAGCTAGCCTTCCTGAGCCTACTCCTCTAATTTAAAATAAAATACAAATGCACTAGTTCAAAGTGTCTCCACCTATTCACCATGAGCAATAGCAGTGACCTTTAGGGAAGAATTTGTTTTTTTGTTTTTTTTTTTTAAAGTTTTGAAAGCTCCTGACCTATTTGAAACATTAGCAATGTTCCCACTGGAAGATAGATTAGTAAGTGAAGAAGAAAATGCTCAGAGAGCAAATAAACTATATTTGCTATATAATTCTAGTTACAGCTTTTTACCTGTATGCTGTTAGCTTCCTTTAAAATATTACAGAAAACTCCCTAATTGTTTCACTTCTTCTATTTGGCTTCTTGAGGTACAGAAAGTGCATACCTGTTGTACACAGCTAAGCTGAATGCCATTGTATTGCTTTGCTGTTTTAAAGCTGCACTTGCCTCTGCCCAAAATGTAGTTGTTTTTTTACTACACCCCAGCAGTAATGCAACCCTCCCCCGCAACAGTGCAAACTGACCATTTTAGAAGACTTGATTTTTCTTCACCAAGGCCTTGAAATCAAATTGGAAAATATTCTAAGTGTGATGGGTCCACAACATGACTTTCAGAAATATGTGAATGTAATAATTTGATTAAGGGCTTGAGCAGATATTACAAGCTGTAGAAAACTTTACTGTCACAAGACAATATCTTTAGCTGGTGATAGGTTACTTAGAAGTCCATTTCCTCTGATCACCTTCTTTAGGGGTTTAACTGGTTGCTCTTGGCAAAACAGGTGCTTGTCTAAGAAATGAATTATTTCCTTTTCCTTTCAGGCTTTTGATTTATGCCCCATTGGAGCTACTCTGGAGAATGGCAACGACCTTATTTCTAGGGAGCAGCCTGAACTATGCATTTGTGAAATCCCTGGGGAACATATTTAATAATATTGTAGTTGCTTTAGTGTCTCATGTTTCCATGTACAGATCCTGTAAGAGTCTTCCAGATTTCTCCTGGGGCTCTGCATCTTTTTTTTTTTTTTTTTTTTTTTTTTTAAATAATTTTATGTGCCCCTCTTTTATTCCAGTTAAAAAACAAAATTCTCATCAGGTTTTTTTAGCTTTATGTCAGAATGATTCCTCTCTTTTTCTTCTCTAAAGGCAAATTCCTTGTCAGTATTCTCTGTTTTGCTCTACCTTGCGTATCTCACTGGCCTGACCTGTGCTTTGCAGCTCCTGAGCAAAGCAGAGCTGCAGTTCAGGGGCTGGTGAAGAGCTCTTTCCACTCATGCTTGTCAAATTGAATGCAATTTTTGGAGTGCTGAACTTGGGAACTTTGGCATTTTCTTTCTCTCTTGGTTTTTTGCTAGTTCAAAATGAGTCATCTCCTGCCCCTTAACAATCACAAAGAATTAAGGCATCCGTTTTCTTATAGGGAGCTCAAGTACAGCATGAAAAATACGGTGAACGGGTGGTGGCTCACTTCAGCCTAAAAGTGCAGCACTGTGCTTAGACAAATGGCTTTGTCCTGTGGCTGGTCACTGGGACATCAGCTGTTATTCTGGAGGGTACATGGAAGTATCTGATAAAAGTAATTTTATTGTCAGTGGTCTCTGTCTCACAAAGGAATCCATGTAGCCAGTGGAAAATTT
Source organism: Megaceryle torquata (assembly GCA_024611175.1). Taxonomy (NCBI): domain Eukaryota; kingdom Metazoa; phylum Chordata; class Aves; order Coraciiformes; family Cerylidae; genus Megaceryle; species Megaceryle torquata. Next base: position 52,430 of record JANIJG010017257.1, read on the forward strand.
TTAGGGGCCAGCAAATAGAAAAATATTGAGAAGTGTGAACCTGGAATTTTTTTTTTTTCTGTTTACCTACTCCTTAATTTGTTTTAAAAAACCCCAAAACCATAACCAGGAAGTTTTGCATACCATTTTACTGAGAGTTAGCAATGCTGTGCATAAGTGCTGTCTCCAGACAGTGGGGAAACTGGACCTGTTACTGAGGTGCATAAACTCATTGCTGTGATCTGCAGTAAGATATAACAGAGAAATGAGAAACTACTCTTTGAAGGTGGTCCTTGGTTTGTCTCAGCTTCCAGACTCTGTCTGTGATGGTTTTGTGAGACTGCCAGCCAGCATTGACCAAAACTGCACAAGGGCCTTCTATAGAGATTTAATTCTATAGACAACTGTAAGGTTAGAGTGCCCAGGCGTGTTCCATTCTGATTTACAGGCTGAGACTTAACTGTCAGAGATCATAGGGAATATTATTAGTGTTTGGACATCTGGTGTCATCACTGAGATAGAACCTGTTCCTCTGTTCTCTGTGCATCTTTGTTGCCACCTCTGCCCCCCTGACCCATGTGGAATTTGCAGGGGGAGCATCTCCTACAGCAGTACATGGCTGTTTGCCATGGGATTTGTGCACAAAGGCTGTGCAGCTGGGATGCTTCCCCACCACAGACTGGGAGCACTGGCAACAGTGGCAGATGGAGCAGCTCTGGTTGCTCCCTTGGTCCTACCACAGCTACACTGTGGAACTGTGTGGAGGAGCAATCAGTTTGCTATGATGTATGGCGGGAGGTTTCCACTAGAGACTGTCAGCTGGTACAAACATCACCTATTCTGACTGTTCCATAAGGGTGCAAATTAAAGAGTTATACAGGATTTGCGTGTGGATCTTCATGAATGTCAGGCTTTGAATGAGACACTAATAAATACTGACTTGTTTAAGAATAAATTTAGTGGCTAAAATCTTTTCCAGTGAGAGGGGCAAGGTGATGGTGTCCTCTAGAGTTTAAATTTAACCTGCTACTCTGATAGAGCAAAAAGAGAGATATAGAGTAAGGGAGACATTTCTCTTCTTCACTGGCACAACAGACTTGTATCCTCTCTGGAGTGATCTGAAAAGTAGTTTCCAATACGCAATAAATTTTGCTTTGGTTTATAATTTTGATAGTGGTCTTGGGCTAAACTGCAGCAATTACCATATCTTATAATACAATTTTTGTTTTGAAGCACGTGGGGAATGTACAAATGTTGAATTTAATCCTAAAGTACACGAGTTATTTCAGACATTACTCGTGCCACATTATGTAGTAATAGGGTGTGTTTGGGGAGTCAAATTCAAGCCTTTCTAGGTAAGAAATTGTGAAACTTAATGCACATTGATTACATGCTAGAAAATGTCTTATGAGCTGATAGAAAAATATGTTTTTCTCTGGCAGCTGTAATATTACAATTAAATCAGTTCCAGATACCTGACAATTACATCTGAAGTATCTTCAAATTTCCACCCACAAAGTAGCCCACAAATTTTAACTGTTAGCAAGCCATGTCCATGTATTCTGAATCTACTGCACTCAAATATTTTGCTTATTTTATTAATGCTCACTAAATATCACAGTGATAGTAAAAAATGAATCCTGCTAGCTGTGAAAACAATACTAATTATTCCATTGCCAAATTGTTTTCAAAGCACATTTAGATAAATGTCATAAGTAGAATGAGTGTTTTTTTTTTTTTCTAAAAAGCACAAAACCTATTCAGCACATAGGCTGATCATCTGTGCTTGTAATGGCAATACTTACATTTACACTATAGTATCTGTCTTTGACAGAATCAACAGAGATTGGTTAAGATTAAGAATCAACAGAACCATCCAGGAAGAAAAAAAGTCACATTTAGGTGAGGTCTATACTTATTTGAAGAAAACAGCACATGGAAGCAGCAATTTATATTTTTACTACCTTTTCTGACTGGAAGGATCTGCAAATATTGTATAAAGTAAGTCAAGAAATTTTCAAAACATAAGACATGCTGTTTGTGCATTATCATCAGAAGAAAGCAGATATATATAAATTGATTGTATGGTATGAATAGCAGTAATAACATTTTCACAGCATCTCTTGCCATGAAACAAGTACTAGTTAAAGTAAATTGAAAAGGGAAAAAATGGAGTAATGGCCTTGTTTTCTTCACCATAGCCTTTCACACTGTTAGGTATGTTTGAAAATAAAACTTTGGTTAGCTGCTCCTAGAGTAGCATTGATGCATAGGCAATGCATTGAAGATACAGTATCTTGATTCTGCATGTATGTAATATAAAATGGTACAGAAATATTTACAAAAGGCACTTCTGATAATCTGCACTGCTGACAATTTGTGACAGCTAAAATATTTTGCTGTGCTGTGTGCGGCTCTTGTGCCTCCACCTCCAGCCCCTGCTTCCACCTGCCTGGTGGCTGCCTGGCCCTGCCCAGTGGCTGACAGAGTGTGGGAGGAGAAACAGGAATCGGGCATCTCCTCTCTCAGCTCATTTTACCATGGTTGTGCTGGAGCTGTCAGGTCACAGGGAAAGCTCCTGCTTGGATTGGGGTGGTATGGGAGCTCCTCCAGGGTCTGTTCAAGCATAGGAATGCGTGTAGCTCATGCAAGATTTAGCGAGCAATAATCAGTTGATCTGTGTAGGTTTGATCTGTTGACACCAATAAACATGTCACTGCAAATCCCTGAAAAGGGACTGTATGTACCTCTTCTGTTGTGTGGTTGCCTACACTTATGACACAATGAGTATCCCATTGTGAGGTAGTTTTAGAAAAAAAGACTCACTTTTGTCTAGTGGGACTCATCCTCCTTCCTGCGTGTGAAAGGAGCACAGGACTCCCCAGGACACAATTTAGGTGGCAGGCAGTAGGCAGGTAGCCCCATGACTATGGGCAGCCTTTGCGGCTGTTTCTCTATGCCTTGGCAAGCCTTTAAGTCTTTCCCTCCTATAAGCCTCTGTTATCATCAGGTTAGTTTCAGTATTTCACATCTCAGCATAAAATCTACGTTTCTTCCTGGGAGTGTAAATGACCAGGATTTATCACCATTATAGTGACTTAAACCCAGAGCCAATGTATGCAAACTTAAATAGGCACAATAACTGTCAGTCTCACCAGAATTTACAGCATTATTTCTGCTTTAGGAAAATACTATTTTTTCAGCTTCTTGATCTGAAACTTAATTATGTGACCGTGGAAACAAAGCGCTGCATCTAGCCCTGGTTACAGCTGGGGCAATACTTTTGGTTGGAAGCAATATACCACTATCATTCACTTATCACCATGATATCCAGGTATTACTTATTTTTCTCAGTCTTTCTGCAAACTGCACACATTTCTCAGCTACGTAGCCTGACATTTCTGACAAAAAGTGATAAAAAGTGTGACTACAGAAACCCTAGTGTCTCTGACAAAATAGGCAATGTCAAGATAGACAGTGAAAGAATAATTTAGATAATTCATAGGTTCATTCCTCTCTCTGTCTTTTGCATTTTTCTGATTAATTTGTGTAACCTGTAAAATAGGAAGGTGATCATTAGATTACTGAGCAGGTGGATAGGAATTTGAATGAGGGAGGTTTGATCTCTTCATGAACCTTGTTGAAAAAATCTGTCACTTGAGTTCACTTCCTTGAAGACCAGCAAGAACCATAACATTTTTAAATTATTTTGAATAATTTGAAAAAGACAGATTTCAAAATTTCTCTGCTTGCATCACTGGAACCAGGCCTTTTCCAGTGCTCAGATGCTGACAAAAGAGCCCTTTCTCAAAGACACTCATGGCCCAACTTGCCATACTCATTTCATGTCAAAATCTAGCCACTTTAGTTATTGCTCATATATGTTTCAATGGCACTTGAAAAGCTTGTCCTTTATCACTAGTATTCAAAAAAAGACAAATCCAACAAACTAAATGTTGTCAGTTGCTAGCGTGAGTCTATGAGCAGTGGATGAAGTGGGCACAAGAAGTGTGTGCCAATGAGAGAAAAAAAAAACCTATAACTAGCCCTTATTTTTCTTTTATTGTCAGGCAAATGTCTTTAGACTTTATGAGCAGCAAAACTCAGGGTGCTGCCCTAATTTTAGGGGTACATTTAATTCCTCTGTTTTTCTTACATTGTCAACATTTTCTTGGTTTTTGTTTGTTTGTTGTTTTGTTTTGTTTTTCTGAAGTTCTTTGGTCATTCAGATATTTTAACATATGGCAAAGTGCCATTGCTGAGTGAAGCTAATTCTTAATATTCACCAGCTATTAATTACATTCATCTGCATGAGGACTTTTTAGACATATGTGCCCTCACATAGGTGAAGAAACAAGAATCCCATGGACAAGTTGATTTTACTGGCTGGTATGTAACAGAGATGCTGTAAGAGGAGGATGCTAGATTTATAATACTTGAGACCACGACTACCTGTTCCCCCCCTGATATGCTCAGTGTTTACTGATATATGCAGGTATTTAGCACTTCTCTCCCTCTAGCTCTAAGTGTTTGTTCTGAGCCTGTTACAAAAGTACTTTTGAATGCTTAAACCTCCACTAAATTCTCTGTGGCAAGCGTCAATATCTCCACTGACCTCAGCAACATTGTAAATGCTTCTAAATGGTCAAGACTATGGGCATAAATCAGGTATCCCAGGAGGAGTAACATGTGTGACAAGCAAGAGATAATGCCAGCTACCCAGGGCTCAGGCAGCTGCTGTAGACAGTGGGTTTGGGGTGTGATGTGTGGTTGACTGTAGGATGATCCTACAGAAGATGCTGCCTGGATGGCATGGTCACATACGTGTGAGCTCCTGTGCCTCCACAGTCTCACTGCCAGTGAGGTGACAGCCCAAGGATAGAAGCTAAGTTTTATCTGCTCAGGAATGAGGCACGGGCCATGAAGTGTGGATTGGTCACAGTTGCACTGCAAAATGCCTTTTGTAACAGTAACAGAAAGAGATGACAGTACAGAGAAAGAAGGCCCCTTCCATCCCCAGGGTCACTGGTACTGAAGTGGGTTCTGTCTCTGAATGTCATTAACAATTAAGCATGTAATAATGTACCATCATCAGCAGTTTCTAGAGCCTGAGAGAAAATCACAGTGCTATTTACTTCACAAAAAGTAGGTTAGGGATACTAGAGGTCTCCTTTCTCCCTGTTTGTGTGTCCTGATGAGATGTTACACTTAAAGAGTGGGGGCAGAACCATTCATAGTCCTTTCTGCCTCAAGCCATTGCTGCCACAGAGAAGACCGTGCTGCATTTGGTTTTATCTTGCTACTTAGAAGCACCCTGATTTATTTTGGCTGTGATGGACATGGCTAGCTTCCCTGCCTCCTCTTGGCCTCATCTGACAGTCTTTGTAAGGGAGAGAGTCATCAGATCCCCCTGTGCTTCCAAAAAACCTCTCTGACAGGAGAAAAAGATCTTCAGAAGGTGACGTGCAGAGATGACAATAGCTTCTTGGGAGTCCTGCTGCTCTGCTTTCAGAGGAAGATGATCAGGGTCTGCAGATGGGTTCCTAAGTTTTCTCAGCCTCCCTGCAGGCATGTTTCACTGTTTCCCATTGCAACAGCTCTCATTTGAGCACAACTCCACTCCTTGTCATGTGGTGTTAGCCAGCAATACAGTGACACCTGTGATGCTGAGAGAGGTTATGGGCCGTAGTTATCAATCAATGTTATAGTTATCACCAATGTTATAGCTATCATTAAGTTGATGTAAGCATGCTGTTGGAAGGTGGTCTTTAAGACATACTTTACAGTGTGTCTCTCTTCCATTTAAGGTAAAACATGATGTAACTACTGGAAGTAGATAGTCAGCTATTTGAAGTTGATTACCTCCACTAATGAAAGGACTAATCAGTGCATGACAACCAGCAATTGGAATAATCTCCCCAGGGAAGTGATGGATTCCCCCAACACTGGACACTTTTAAGATTCCACTGGACAGGATGCTGGGCCCTCTTGTCAAGACCATGCTTTTGCCAAAAAAAGGTTGAACCAGATGATCCTTGAGGTCCCTTCCAACCTGGTATTCTATGTTTCTATAATTTAATATTCTGCAACTATGCAGTGTTTATTGTGGAGCCAATGTTGGGATTTGGAATATATATTAAAGAGACTCCATTTTCTGTCTATTTTCAGCATGGTATTTGTGGCTTGAGTGTATATTATGGTGACTCATTTGGGAAGACTAAACTTGTTCCTACCAAGTTCCTAGTGCATAGCAAGATGTCTTGAATGTTCTTGAAGGTTGATGGTAAAGTTTGCTCCTTCATTTAATCACCCTGCCTTGATGAGGAATGCCTTTACAGCACCCACTGGTCCCATACAGATGACACAGTTTGGAATATCCCATTCCAAAATACCAACACAAATTGCTGCTGCCACAAAAGGTGAGCCAAAAGAATAAAATTATTCAGCAGCATTTTTTTCTTGTTGTTGCCATGTGGCTTTAAAACAATGTACTTGAGTGTTGTGGTGTTTCAATGTTCAGATGTAATTAGTAGAGACTTTCCAGATCAATATGTAGAGCATTATGAATTTTAGATGCTAATTAAAATAGTTTTCCTATTCTCATTGATTTCCTTTTTTTCCATCACAGCCAAGAGGAACACCGTTAAACCCTGTCTCTGTGGATAACATACAGGCAAGCACAGCTAGCTGCATTTGAAGCAGTGATAGCTACAAGTGACACAATCAGTCTGGCTACAGCTATCTTTTCCTCTGATGCACTGCAAAACAATGTCAGGGTAAAAGAAGTTCTGAGCAAGTAAAAAAAAAGATCATCACTACAGTCTGCTCCCACTGGAAACAGAAATACATGGAGAGAGGCTTTTCTGGGTGTAGTCATTCAGAAATTCAACAGTTATGGCTTGTATCCTGTCAGTAAAGAAAATCGTGCTGAAAGGCTTTGATTACAGTGTGGAAAATGAAAAAAGGATGAAAGATTAAAGGAGCTGAAACACAGGTTATTCCATGCAGTGGTTGCGAGTTGCCTGTTTATAGCTGTGTCCCAGCTGGGCCGAGGGGATTCGAGGACACTTCAAAGAGTAATTGTCATTATGTACCTGCTCACTATGTGTTTTCTGGTTGTTCATTTTCTTGTGGTGATACTGTTAGCTTTGTCCTGCCTTGCACCACATTGCCAATGCTTTACTCCAGAAGTTTGCACCACCAAGCACCAGGAGACCGTTGCACAAGGCTGTTGGAGACCCATGGCAGCCATCTAATGCCTTGTCAGAGAGGGACGTATTACATGTAAACAAGCTGTGTACAATTTGTTCCTTAGCATAACCCAGAGAATAGTCTTCCCCAGCTCCCACAGCCATCTACTCTGTCATGCTATCTTTATCTTTTTACTGCTGAAAAAAAAAAAATAAAAAAAAATCTAATGACAATTGCACCCCACTTATTCTTGTAGCATCCAGCAAGAGCACAGCTAATGGCTTTCCTTGCTGCAGCTGCCTCTTGCATATGTGGGTTTTCTTAGTGTGGTGAGTTTCTTTATACTGAGCACTGTTTCTTTTGTTCTTTCTTCAGAGGCTGCTATCTGCCAGCACCACAGAAGCTTGTTACTCAAAACCTATGTATCTGTTTCATTTTGTGTCAGCACAGCTTTGTTTTGTGGCCTGCCAGACTGAATTGTGCTTTGTTGTGAACCCTGAGTAGTGGCTCAAACACATGTAGTGAGTTTAAAGTCTGACTGAAAAACATGTAAATCATCAAAAGCTTGAAGGACTACAGTTCTGTAAAACACAGACTGCACTAACAATGCATAAGCTGACAGAAAGCAGAAACAATGTGATAGGTTGAGAAAAGGGAACTGTGTGAGGAGTGAAGATGCTGTGGGAATCACGCTTTAAAGAAGAAGAGACTAAGGAAAAGAATGTTCTCAATGGGTTGGTGTTGTTTTGAAATGGAGTTAACAGGTAGGCTGAATAATGTGATTATCCCCTCTGTATCCTTAGTGGTTCCACAAACATCCATCAGGAGCAGGGATTTTGACCTGGTCAGGCAGGCTGTGAGCACCCACTGAGCAGCTGTAAAGCTATTTGGCCAGTTTGAACACGGAGAGTTCCAGCTGGTGTAAAATAAATTGGATTTTACTTTGAAGGACTACATTACAAATTGTTTTACTGTATCTGAGCCATGTGTGAACCTAGGCTTTAGCTGTCAGACCCCAAAGACACCAAACCTATTTTAATCACACACTTTTTTTTTTTTTTTTTCCCTAGAAACATTATTCTAGAGTATATAAGAAAATGCAGGCATCAAGAGATTAATATAACTCCCCATTTTACTGTCAGTATAAACTAAGCAATATAGAAAGTACTTCATTATTTCAGTATTAAAAAGACCATAAAAATTCATGGGGCATTCAAAGCTGCTGGTTAAACTGTGTGAGAATTTCTGAATATGCTTTATATAGGACTAGACTGAAAATAACTTATGAGAACATCTTTTCAGTGACTTTTTAAGCTGCTCTAAGTTCCACAAGAGCTATGATTTGCAGCTTATTATTATTTGACCCTAGATGTGAACAGACAGCTCCCATGGAGGTACACTGATAGTTAACACAAACTTTGTTTCCATAGCTGGGAATGAACGTAGAAAAATCCAAAGCAGCAGGGAGCTGCAATCCCTCTTCGCTAATTATGCACAGTTGCATTTATATTTCAAGACCTAGAACTATTCCAGTGATGATTTATATAACTTTTTTAACTAAAGAAACCAAATCACTAAACTCTTGAGAGTACCTAAATAATTTAATTAAAAAATCTGTGAACTGTTCTAGAGAAATGATTCAGTTTGTGCAATTTAATAAAGTCCTATTTAATCCAACATGTGCAAGGAGATACAGCTTACTGGATTTTATGGCTAACTGCTATTGGAATATGGAAATTCTTTAAAATACTAGTAGAGAACATAAAGTTGTATTTATGTATATATATAAACATATATGTATAAAGAACTCTGCACATGAAAATATGTATATAATTATTGCCCTAGGATGTATGTGATTTCCATCATTCTAGGAATGGATTTGGTAACTGAATGCAATTCTTACAATGACAGGCCATTTTTGTACACATTCTCTGTTTCGAATAGAAAGATCTCTGCACTTGTCATTTTGGAAATAAATCACACAGCTGCACTATTAACCCAAGAGCAAGAGTTTTCTTGTGTCTGAGGTACACATTTCTCTGTGCATAACTATTATTTAAATATATTGTAGAAGAAACATCTGGAAACAACAATTATCTGAAAATAACTATTAAAAAATATCAACTACCATCATAACAACAGAAGGTATTTAAAATTCATGACCATACTTCATATTCTACTGAATGTATACAAGGAATAGCTGACTAATATCTAGCTATCTACTATATGTCTTGCCTTCTGTTTTTGCATCAGGATACATCTGATGCAGAACCATTAGTCACTACAGTGACAAGCACTGTATTTGCTCCACCAAATAAAGTGGTATATGATTGCAGTGTCATTGTCAGTGGACTATCACACTTGAAGATAAGCACACTTTTGACCATTAAAACTATCTTCTTTTTTTTTTTTTTTCCAAGAAGTGTTTTTTTTTCCTTGAGCTAGAGATGTATGTGGGTGTTTATGCTATGTGTTAAGTCTGATGCACCCCAGGTCAGAGGGTTACCTGGCAAAGCCTGGCTGGTCAGAGCTTGGCATTTAGCTGCTATTTCTGCTTCTCACAACTCCTTCACACTTTGTATTTTCTCTGAGAAGCTGTTGGAAACATAAGTGAAGTGCAGCAAAGTAAAGTGCTGCTCCTTTTCCTGACATGTGGTAGGAGTTTTACAGCCCCCAAAGCTGCCTTGCAGGTGAGAGATGAGATGGCTCCTTCCAGGACAGAGGCAGCTGGAAGGGGCTCTTCCAGACTCAACACCTTCGTGGACCTTTATGACATTTGTTCTTGTGCTGCTTTGTCCTTTTTCTCTTATAGCCCCCAAGTAAGTCCAGCTGACAAAAATACGGACTCTGAAAAGGGTTGTGAAGATGTTATTTGATGAGCTATTAAATAAATACAATGCAAGGTTATGGTTTGGTCTTACAGTGCAAGAGAATCAGATCTCCCAGGTGTCTGCAGCTTAGAAATGAGGCAAGGGCTGGAGTTCTTTTGCTATGAAAGGTGTATATAGAAATGAAGAGACTGCCATAAAACACAGAATAAAACAGTTCTTGAATTTTGTAATGACAAAGCAAAAAAAGGTCATGGAGCGATTAAGCATTTATTGTGTATTGTCTCAGTAAGTTGTAAGGTGTTTGTCCTCTAAGTAACTATTAAAGGACTGAACCAAGCACTTCTTCCAGCCTGAGGGAGAAGGACTGGATCTCAGATCTGCTGCCAGTAGTGACAGTGTGTAGGAGCTTGGTCCAACCCAATCAATTTTAAGGAGGGCAGATCATGTGCTAATAAATTTGTGTAGATAAGTCAGATAAAATATTACCGATAAATGCCCAGGGCAAATACGTTCATTGGACTAATTCCTGCAGAGCAATTTCTCAAAGCAGAAAGCAAATTGTAGAGTTGGTTTTAATTTCACTCTTTGGTGGTAGCAGAAATATTCTGGTTAACTTCATAATAAATCTATAGGACTACAGATGGGGGAGATTGGTAATATCTACTGTATCTTCTGTTTACTGAACAAGGATCCAGTCCTGATAGATTTTGCCTTCTGACTAGCCCGCCTTTATCATCATAATCAAGCACTTTCACACCACCACAAGCATTTATGCAAATATTCAATGCTCTGTAAAAGTTTTGAGAGAAAACCTGACCTGCAATTGAAAGGAAGGGTAAAATGCCACTGAGCTGCCTTCAGCATAATGCCCACCATTACCTACTTTAAATCCCATCTACAGGGTTTAATGGTAAAATCTCTCCAGGAACTATGGTCTGGAACTCCAGAGCTGCTGGGTGGCTTTTATAGTTGACCATTTTGTCACTTTTTTTTTTTTTAATCATGAGGTAGGAGTAACCTAAAAGACATCTAATTATATAGGGAAGGAAAGAGTGTTCTACTGTTGGTCTGGTGGAGCTATTCATGGTATAATTGATCAAGAGTGGTCATCAAATAGGCATCCATGATCTAATATTGTGTACAGAAGAAAGTATTGTCAACATCTTTCATTTGAAAGAAAAAAGAAAAAATCTTACTTGAGTAGCTCGATGACAGAGAAAGCATGTATGATGTGCTACAATTTTCTGTCACTTCTAAATTAGAGGAAAAAAAAAATCCTTGTATCTGTGAATGATTTCACATTCCAGAGTGATCATCTCTTCAATACCACCTACTTCCTGCATCCCATTGCATTTGGACTCCATTTCTTCAAGTTGTTAGTTTGGACTTCAAAGCTGACCCCATCTAGCTATTAGTTTGAGAATACCTAACATACCTACTTACTAGGCTTTTTAAATTTTAAATAATTGAAGTCACATGTCCTAAATCATAGAAAATACATAAGCTTGCCAGATATGCTGATTCTCCTCCTAGTATTGCTAAACTGTTATATTTTTTTTCCTTTCTTACTGACATTTGTTTGTAATGCTTATTAGCCAAGGCTGTGAGTAATTAGAAGTGTCTGAAACTTGTACCAAGTAACAGCTTTTCAAATTGAGTTATTAAAATGCAGCAAAGCTCTTAAATGAGCAAAGAAAGTTCACCACACAATGATTATCACAAGGCATAATGTTCAGATTTTAATCTGAAAAGCTCCCTTGTATGATGGAGAAAACTTAGGGTTTGAGTTTTTGGTGTTTGTTTGGATTTTATTTGAAACAACTGTGAGAATTAGAGTCTGATTTATTTATTTATTTATTGGGTAGTGCTGGGATTTCCCCACTTCTATTGTATTCTGGGTCAGCTCATAGTGCTTCCTGCAACCTGTAAGAATTATGACAGTGTGTCTAAGCAATGATCCAGATAGATCATCATCTTGTCTCCATAAATTATCTGTACATCTCAAAAGAAGGTGAAAGAATGATCTAACAGCCAGTTATAGGCTACCCAAATCCTTAGAGAAATGTCTCCTATTAGCTGTAGCTTTTCCCTATTTTATTTCTGTTGCCTAATTTAAATTGTAAAGTTATAAATTTAAATGTCTAATCTTATAAAAATTCATTAATGCTAATTTGTGCCAATGAATTCTACAGCTTTAGTCATGCATTTCTGAATTTTTCTATTACTTTTAAATTTATTTTTAATTGCTCATTGAATAGGTCCTATGTCATGTACTGTATAACAAGCCATCCATCTGTCTTGCGTCCTGTTTTCCTCAGCCATATTTCTTCTTAACTCTCATTTTCCATTAGAAAGCTTCAAATAATTAGCACCTGCCTCCTCCTCCTCTGCTCCTTTTCAGAGAGAGGAACTAGACTTCTAATATTACATTTTTTGTGATGTCCTTTGCTGTCCCTTCAGCCTTTTGTTTTCTTTGATTTCTGTTGCAAAGTGAGCATTAGCTCAGAGTGATAGCTGAGATGCCTTCCTATATGTTCTGTACTAATTAGATCAACAGAAGCAATGTCTACAATTTCTCAGACATTGATTTCCTCTGTTGGCAGCTGTGAAGTCACAGACTCTGAGTCTCTTCCACCTTCCTTGTGGTTGCAGTGTTCACGCCCTCCCTAAAGTCTACAGAAGAAGGTTAGTATTGAAACCATACCTCTCTGCAAGAGGGCCCTGGGTTACACAGGATCATCCTTTCATCCCACTGAGAGATGGCTACCCTGTCTGCCTCTTGATACTTTTTGACTTCTCAGTTGATGAAAATGTCGTTTCTAATGATGTGCTTGTGCACCTCGTCCTGGAGCTTGCTAGCATGTGAGGCAAAGCACAGCCCATGATGGAGGAAGGTAGGAATGGAGAATGAAAGGAAGGGAGGGGATGGCATTAAGACCTCTCCACCAAAAGGTTGAGAGATTATGGTGTACAAAATACATCTGAGTTTCCCTAGATGCTGGAAGAGTAGATCTGGCTTAGTCCAGACTGAGTACTATGCCAATACATCCTGCTTCTTGAGGGTCTTCAACACAAATTTATTCTCTAGTTGGATGAAAGGAGTTTTAATGACTTCCTTTGATGCCTCAAAAGAAAACCCAGAAGTTACCATTAAGGATAATTCTTTTATTCATAGATACCTCTTGAAGACTATTTGACAAAAGGAAATTGGTTCTCTTACTACATGTTGACAATTATTTTAGCATCAATGTTCAGAACTGGAGCTATCCTAAGAAGGATTTCCCCCGGTTCTGTGTCAAGGTGATTCCTGTGCTGTTCAACAAGCATATGAAAATCTCTTGTTGACTGTTAGTTATCCAGATGATCAGGCTATCACAGTTCAGTGAGCGTATTCCTTAGGAAGATAAGGCCTCAGCCATTCAGTGACAGAGTATAAACTGGTTACCTTTAGTTTATTGCAGTGTTGTGTTAAAGCAATATATAATTTCTTATATTAGCTATTTATCTCACATTTGTTTAACAAACTATAATTCCACAGAATTTAGACAAAACTTTCTTTTTCCTTTGGGGAAAGGAAATGATATATACTACTACCTATATATCAAAATATTATGTATTTTAATATATGGCACATACATAAATATAAACAATTTTTCTATATATAAAATTTAAGTAACATATAATATATAAGCATAGTAGTCTCCACCTAGCAGTTTAGAAAAGTGTAAAAAGAAAAACTTAAGGTTGGCCTAAAAGAGACAGCCTTGCTAGACAACTTTTCCAAACCTAATCAAGCAAACTTTAGCTAAGTTTATTAGTGTAAGTATCTGAGCATCATCAGAGTCTAGTTCACAACTTGACATAATATCCAAATGGCCCAGTTTCTTTTATGCATGAGAATTAAAGATGCTGAACTTTTTCCATGGGATAACATAGAAGTCTCTATATACATATGCATATATAATCTGTAGATTTTAATTCAAAGGGACAAAACCATATGAAATTTTGAATTAACTCTTGAACTTATCTTAGAAAATGTCAGCCTCTAGAGAAAACTGTGTAATTTTTATAATTTTTGGCATATTTGCTTTTCCTATGTATCTATTGCATTCTTATTTTCAAATCTGAACTGTAAAAATATTTATACAATTGGGTCAAACAAGTCAGAAATAAAAGGTGGAACAAATGTAAACAGCTGAGCATTGCATTTAGGTTCACTGATTTTTTTAACTGAGAGAAACAAGAGCAAATTAAACAAAAATCAATGTCTGCATGGCAACTTACATAGCAGCAGAGAAATTACATCCTACCCTTACAGGATCATGCTCTTAGTGTATTGTTTTGCTTTTTACCATTTGGGAATTATCTTTGGACACACAGCAATTCCAGGAGTCTCAAGCCTGGTACCCCTCTTTGGCAGATGAACCAGACTACTATCTAAAAAAAAACCCAACAAATCACCAATCGACCCACCCCTGCCCCCAAACTCAGAAGAAAAACATCAGATTAGTGCTTCTGCAGCATCTGAATAAATATATTGTTTTCCCAGACTGAGAAAGCAAGCCAATTTAAATCTAAAGAAGATGAAAATGTGAAGGGTTTCCTAAGCTTAGAACTCCCTTATGTCTACCATGCCTTTCTTGAGTACATTTTTACAGTTGAAGCCATTGGTGGAGATTTTTGTTGACTTCACTAATCACTGGTTAAAAGCATCCTGAAAGCTTTTCTTCTATGCTTTTTAAAAATTGAAATTCTAAGTTTAAAAGAATTTGACAGTAGCACAGCTTTAGTATGTGTCATATTTTTAGTAGCACATCTCAAGAAACAGCTAAGCCATCCACTGCCTGGTTTTTGATTAGGTCATGGAAAAAGCTTGCAAGGAAGAGGGTTGTAGTGACTCAGGTTGTGCCTGATTGCTTATTGAGCTGTGATAGCTTGATTAGGAGTCCAAGCACCAAGCTTTTGCTATGAAATTCACCTTTTCACAGGGCTAACTCCCAAATAAAATCACTTGCAGAAAGAATTAAGTTCGGACCCAAACATGAATTTTTTAACAGCTTGATTATTTACATGAACAAACCTGCCTAATAGTTTGGGTCTATACGATTCAGGTTTTTAGGTTGTATCTGAACTCTATTTTCTGGAGTCAGGCTGAAAGGAAAAGACCACAGGTGTTTCCCAAGAATGCTCTACTCAGATTTGTTTTTCCTTCTGTGTCAGGTGGAGGGAGCTAATAGTTTACATGGTGATTTCTGTATGGAAAAGCATATAAAGACAGTAAAAGAGAAGAAAACAAATTTCAGAGAGTTGGCTTAGGTGTGATTTTTTTTCCTTTCTTTTATTTTTCTTTTTTCATTTTCTTCTGAAGATTAAAATTGTTCCATATGGCTGAACTACTCACGTCTTCCCCCGCTAGAAAGCAGATCCTTGGGGAGTGAAAATTGGCTTCAGAACCTAAAGTATGAAATTCAATTTTTTATACATATTTCAGAAATCAGATTTTGCATATCTCTGTAGCAGAAATAGTTACTTGACTGAATTTCTCATCAGAAAGGAGAGCTATAGCAACTCAAAGTCATCCACTGCAAAAGAGAACTTTCTGCAAAAAGGCCTCACCAGATTCAACAATTCTTAATCACAGTTACACAATTCTTACTACTAGTAGTGGTCAGTTTCAATCATTTGCCTTATACTGATGTCTGTATTTTTATTTCTAAAGCCCAATACAAACATATGAAAGAATGAAGTTTGGAAGCCAATTTGAGAAGCAAAATGTAAATAAGGCTCAAAAAAAATACACAGTTTCAGAGATGATTTTCTTCCCCATAACTGCCAACCACCCAGCTGTAGAGTTCACAATGACTCAGGTCATCCAGACATAGGACTGCAGAGTCTTGTAGGACTGCACAGTCTTGTACTGGGATATGCAAAAAAACCAGGGAATTGTACAATGAAACATGTACAGCTATAAAGATTCAGATTTACCCAGAACAAAATCCACATAATTTTAAGTTAATTCCAAAAGTTTATTTTGCAATCACTGTGCATGGACATAGTCGATCACACACACAAAACCCACTTGTGGTTCTTGTAAAAACACCATCTCATAATACCTCATCCTAAAGTCTTTTCTCACAGAAAGAGAACCACAAAACATGCACTAAAAAACACTGGGCTATAGACAGTTTGACACATTCAACATGAAAAATGAAATTATAAATTGCTGGTATTTTCCATTTTGCCCTCTCATTGCTGGAGAAGCTATAGCAGCATAACAATTAAAAAAAACCCCAACATTATGGAACAAGCTGAAGAACAAAACTCTTGTTAGGGTCAGATATGAGAAAGTTAATGCAGTACCAGCATACCTGAAGTTTCCTCAGAAGCTTCCACAACCCAAGGCAAAAGAGATTGCAGCCACCTTCCCTGACCAGTAAGTAAAGCACCTACACAGATACATGTCTGGAGGTGGTACCATGGGCCACAGCAAACTGCTGGTGAGACATCCATTCACTGTCCTATGGTGTCTTTGGTCCGTAGCAGCTCTCCTCACAACTGCACAGAAAGTGCCTATCTCACATAGGACAAGAGATGGGCAAGTGGGTTTGCAGAACAGAAAAACACAATGCCCTGTTAATGCTGTGCAAGCCTCTGAGCTTTGACAGGAAATTCTATCAAGCCATCTCTTTACCAACACATTCAGAGCTGGGCTCCAAATACAAATGTAAGCAAAAGTAAGATGATTTTATCTTGTTCCAGAAGTCCAATACAACTACTTTATCAGGCCAACATATTTTATTGAAGTTATCCAATGGCAACATTATCAGCAACTTATGCCTGCAATGTATATTAATGAACAGCACTGTGTTAAATTCTCATAACAATAATAATAAAGATAATGGTTTCCAATCTTGACTCAAATCAGATCACATCATACCATGTGAGTAGCCTGAACTGGAAACTAAGGTAATTCTCAATCTGAATGAGAGGGTCTGAATTTACCAGTCTTTCCCTGCCTGTAGAAAAGAAAGAATTTCTTCCTGAAATTGTCTGGAGGGGTGGCATTCAAAATACTTTTTTTTACATAGCTCTTCATTCAGCAAACCTCTTGTAACACGTGGAATAAGCAACTAAACCCACTGAAAGATGATATGTTCATTTGCTATATACACCATTTTACAAGTGGTTAGAAAACATTTTTCTTCAGTTTTATTCATAGCATTTGATTAGCTTCTTATGATTATCAGTTGATACAGTCCTGATTCACTCTGTTTCTTAACAGTAGCACCAACATCATAGATCTGACTTGTAATTCTTAATTCTCTCTGTCATATATATTTTAATTTCCTTATTTGCCACTTTACCTCTATCTCAGTAAAAGAGCATAAATTCTGCATAAAGGCTCAGATAATTTTTTCTTCTATTACCCAGTAATGAAATTGTCCTATTAGGTCAGCTTAACAATGTATGCAGTAAATATGCCACATATAAATAAATCACGGTAGTAACAGCTCAACATTAGGATCTCTGATTTTAATTTACAGTGTAATTTACAGTGTACAACAAAACAATAAAGAGCTTATCAGTTGGGAAAATCTGAAAAAAACTCAAATATTGAAAAACAATTCTCCATTGTGTATATGTGTATATGAAAATATATATAATTTTTCTTTTCCAAAATGCTCCAAATGTATGAACTTCTGGATTAGTAGATATAACTTGTGGAAGCAGCTGGCTCTGCCTACATACTGCACTTACTTCTTGTGCATTACTCAGTCTAACTGAGAGCAGTTTTAAGACTTATTCACTTTCTTATAAAACAGTTAACTACTTAAATTAAAAGTGCTTATTACACCCCCTCAGCATCCAGGTACCTAGAAGGATCAAGAAAAACTATTACCAAAACTACAAAAGGGAAAGATGATGTTTATAAAAAATTAAAAAAAAAAAAAAAAAAAAAAAAAAAGCAGCTACGTGGAAGGGAATGGATCAGCTAACCACTGACAGCCTGCTGCATCTTTCTATCATGAAATGAAGCAGACTCCAAGGACAGTTTTAAAATGCATTAAATAGCTTAGAAACTTCTTAATGCAAACTAGGTCTGGAGCTTCAGAATCTAATGCCCAAATGAAAATCAGTATTTAAATAAGAAACAGGCACCCAAATTCCTTTGGAGAGGTCTGAGTGTTAAGAAATTACATTTATTAGGTTTCAGGAAAATTCTCCTCCTAAAACTCGGTTTTAAAGGAACTTGAAAAGAATAAAAAATAATCATAAAACCCAAACCCCTGGAACACTTGGTGTTTGATTTTTTTTTTTAATGCTACACCCTATACATGCCATTAGAGTTCTCTTGCTTCACTATGAGGTTTAGTTTTTATTTAATATTAAAGCTTCTATAGCTATTCTTTAAAAATAACATATATATATTTACACAGAATTGCAGTCCCAGCAAACCCAGAAACTAGAGGCAACTCTCTTACTAGTCAATCACAATTTTCAAGAGAGACAAAGAAACTCATCAGGACCTGGAGCTACCCAGTTGTGGGAAAGTGGGAAATGTTCAGGCAAAGCAACTGAAAACCAAAATAGCTGGAAGAGGAATGGTAGGTCAGGGGAGTGTCAAGAGTCTTCTTTCAAGTCCTTAATCTTCATGTGCAACTTGAATGATGTATTGGGAAACATGGAGAAATGCAAGTCAGTACCATTTCAGGTTCACCTGCATCAATTCTTGACAGACTGCTGTTGGAAACTCTTCCCTTTTCCCTGCCTCTTCCTCCCTGGTGACCGCACACCCACCTTCCCCTGAATGCACAAGGGTGGCTCAGCCAGCTGCTGCTCACAACGCCAGCTCCCCATCATCACTTCATTTCTCTGAGTCTGTATTCCCCACTCCACTCACCACAGCACCTATTTCACTCCAAAACCCAAGAAAACTCTGATTCTTATTTATTTAATCAGCTGCTGCTACTTCCACCTCCCATTTCCTCAACAATCACCCTAACTGATAACAAATTCACCCGCACTCACTTAAAACATATTCAAGGGGGAAGCAGTTCAATGCTGTCATGTAAAAATTGTAAGTCATACACTGCTATAAACACGCTCTTTTCATTCATTGTGTTTCCCCCTGTCCCCCTGAAAGAGCATCCAGGGTTTACACAATTCCTGTTTTGGTTTCCCCATTGTCCACCGAAGATGTGAAGTTTGATTCTTGTTCTGCACTTGATTTTCTGTCCCCTGGGTAGTGGTTCATTTCTTGCATTTCCAAAGATACTTTATTCCTTTTGGCAAATGCCTGGCTGATCTCATGAAATGTCTTATTTTTTGTTTCAGGCAGGACAAAAAACAGGTAGGTAGCTCCTGCAAAGCAGATGGCAGCAAACACCAGGAAGCAGTAGGTCTGTAATCCACTCTGCAGATAGAAAACAAAGGAGGTGGTCATTACAGAAGGGACAAAGTTAGGAAGAAAAGCAACATCAGGAATGGTTTAAAAGAAAAAACAGTTGTTATGGAGCAATTTTTAACCAAGTACAGTAAGTGCTGGCATTCATTGTAAGTCAGAGTGCTTAGAAGTTCATAAAAATGTATGAATCGTTATCTCTTCCAACACTGCCTCTGGCCCATCGATGGAAAAGCAGGTTCCTGGCAGCGGTGCACAGATCTGCAATCTGGGTGACGCTGGGAGACACCAGACTGAGTTTAGGCACTGTAGGTGTGAGGAGAGCAGGTGGCAGCAGGGCTCCTGCTATGTACACAGCTTCACTGAGCCTTGTGCTGCCATGGTATTTGTGCAAATGAGGCAGATGTTTCACCAGGTTGTTCTGCAAACTGCGTCGCAATTTCTAGGTGGAAAACCCAAGGTGTGCTTTTGCAATACTGCACACCTGTACACAACACATGAGAAACCTGCCATAGCCAGGGGCATCTGCATCACAGTACTTACAGGCTTTGAGATTTGCAAAATAAACAAGAGAAAAAAAAACCCAAACAAGAAACATTTATATAATTTATAAGGTTATGGGAGTTTAAAGCAGGAAAAAAAAAAATCCATAAAATGCACTTCTTTCATGCTAGAAACTAGTATAAGAATTAACTGACAATGAAACACAGGCCATATTTGAATGTTTTAACTGAAAAAAAAAAAAGAGTATAGACACAAATAAGTTAATCTATAAACTGATCATGAAGGCTTCAATCAACTAGGAGTTGCGCTTGACTGAAATGTAAGTATTTCTCGGTGATTATTAGATCATTTAATAGCCTTCAGTTAGATTTCAATAGAACACCTTTATAAAACATTTGATAATTCCAATATTGCAAGTTGCACTTTGTTGAACTAGCATGAGGTCTGGTATTGTGCATCCAGTGAAGTCACTGCCAGCCTTTGAGGAAACCTCCTTTCCTCCTTGATTGATTTACTTTATGCTGTGTCCTTGTCCTAGTTTGAGTGAAAACAGAACTAATTCTGTTCAGTGATTTTACTTTTCAGTTCAGTACTTCTAA
>JANIJG010017258.1:5290-26399 GCA_024611175.1 Megaceryle torquata
TTTGTCATCCAACAATCATTTTCTTCTTCCCTCGCTGTAATAGATGAAAAAACTATTCTTTTTTCCTCCCCCCCCCCCCCCCCCCCCCCCCCGCAATGTTTCAGTGCCCCAAAGTGTGGCAGGATAGAAGTCAATGCTCTTGGATGGCTGATCACAGACAGCAAACATTTTATATGATCTGGGTTTAAACCCAGGTTTGCTTGATCTGGAGTCTCATCAGCATGTGCTGGGGAAATGCCTCCCATTTATGGGATGCCATACCAAGGATGATACCAGAGTTGCTCAGTTACCTCATAAGGGAAAGAAAAAAGTTTGTTTCGTTTCTTTACAGCAGTGTTCCCACACAAGCTGTAGGAAGGTAGGGAAATGGTAGCCTATGCAATGCATAGAAACAAAACATTTTCTTGCAGTATAATTTGTACTTGGGAACAGGCTGTCGCATTTTAGCTATTTTCTTTAAAATGCAACTAAAAACAATAGAAAGAAACAACCTCTATACCTTCACACAAAGCACTGCAGCTGCAAGAGTATGTAAAAAACACTGCACAAGTATCTGGCTTCTTTGGACTCATCTCTGTAACATTCAGAGAGGTTTGCAGGTATTAATGAAAGACAAGATAGGATACCTGTACGTAAAGCAGTATTTTAAGTAGTCTGTTGCACTAGAAATATGACACATACTAATGACTACCCTAAGACTAAAAAATATAGTTTCCAAAGAGAGTTTTATCTTGCTTAAATGAGCAACTCAGTAAATAATTGTATATCAGGGTTTTCATGACAATCCTAACAGGACACTTCTTAATTTAAGAAATCACCTCCACATAAATTCAATTTAACAAGTCATTTTTCTACCATTTAATTAGGACCTCTTCTCTTACTTTCAACAACTTTTACTTTGATTGTGTGAGACAGTTCTTATCCTTGAAGCAAAAGGTATTGTCATTCTTTGGAAGTAATTATAGGCACATATAATAACCCAAGAATAAGATTCCCGATACTGTGTCCTGTGACTCAAGCTTAAAAGTCTTGCAGAATTATTTAATTTATGCAAACCAGCCAGTCTGTCTGCAAAACCCAAGAAAGAAATAAGAGTTAATTTTGTTCATTCACCTGGAGATAGCTAAACAAGATAATAGTTATGCTGATAAACTTGTGTGTGACAGTATTCCTTGCAACATGCCTACAACATCCTTCTGGGAGGCATTTTTTCTGAGCAGGATGCATTCATTATTTCCTCTTAATCAGTCTGAAAGCACATTTTTTTCTTTTTATGTCCTATGGATATTATGCAGTACTTTCATATATAGCTCTTTTGGTAATCTTCATATTCAAAATCTAAGAAATAACACTAAAAAAAACTTGGTTTTCTAATAGTGTTTGCTCTGTAATTTTGTAAAATCAACTTCGATGAATAGAAAAATAATCATCAGAAGAAAAAGAGAGGATTTTATCTCTTTAAAAACAAATAGCTAATATGGCTTCTTTTTTTTTTTCTTTTTTTTTTTTTTAATCGGAAAATAATATGTTGCTTTTTTTGCCTATTAGTAGTGTCTTTTGGCAATTTACAATATTTTCAGCAAATACAATATGCAGTCTCTGTCTCCATTCCTTTTCAAAGAATAAATCAAGAAATCCCTCAAACACATTATTGCCAGTAGGCTGATCTGTCTTATGTGCTCCTGACATTATTTATTATAAATTATTTATTTTGACAGGGAATTTATATAAAAAATAAAACTACATGCAAATTATGAAATGTAATTGTACATAGAGCTAGGTTTGTTCTACAGTTAACAATCAACAGCGCATAAAAACTGCAATATTATTACTATTACTAGGGGCATGGTTTTAAAAACCACTAAGACATATCTAGATCTACTGAAGTGAGAAGTGTTTCTTGTATTGTCCTAACTTCTATAAAGGGACAAAAGGGAGAGCTCCCTTAGCTGCCAGGGTAATAGCCAACTACATAATAAACATGCACTTATTGAACACACACTCCATTTAGAAGACTGCTAAGTCACAGACACAGTAAAAAATAGACCTATAAAACCAAAGTAATGTGGTTTCTTACCCAAACTTTACAAGTAATTTTTAGATTGAAGGGCATTCAATTTACAGTTTTACCATAGGGAAGAACTAAAAAGACACAGTTATTAGCGGTTAAATGACAGACAGATGGTCAGATTCATAGATGAAGAAACATTACAAACACATGTATATATTTATGTATAGATATATATATTTATAATATGTATATTTTTATGTAAACATCAGGTATGTACAATAAATCTGGAAAATGCACTTTGGTTAATGATAACTGCTGAGTCTGCACATGCACATATGTGTGCATGCATTTTCACATCTACTTACAAAAACTTGAAGTCTTTTTTCAAAGTTAATATGGCTTTACGATACTAGCTAAACTAAATCTCATCCCATAAAATAAGCATATGGCAATTATGAACAAACACATCATCTCCCCCATTGATTCTAGGAATGTCTTAAGCACATGAATCCTATGAAACACCACACAGATATCTACAAGACACTTCAAACTGATCCCCATCAATATAAAATCTAAATCTGTCTGTGCAAAGATGTAATCATATCACCAATTCTCACTAAGCCCCAGACATGTATCTACATTGTATTTGTGCTTTTCACTCTCCCTCTCAGCTCAAGAATTGGTACACTAGTGATATGAAAATAAGGCTTAAAAAAATTCATTATGTATTATTTGGTTAGAAAGAAAATCACATTCCTATCTGATCTTTACCTTACATTCCAGAAATAACACTGGTGACAATAGGACATGTAGGGAAATACACTGCAAACCAATCAGCTGATGTTCCTAGTGAGCTTCTCTAGATATTATCCTCATTTTCACTGAATGATAATCCTCCTAGTTTGGATGTTGCAACTTGAGATTTGGTTCAGCACAGCACAGAATACAGAAAATTCATCCATCACAGAGCATGCTCATTGCATTATTTTTTTTTTCCCAGCTCTGTATGCAGGGAACAAGGGCTGCAAACAGTACATTGGAATGTTAAGATCAGACATAGGTAAAATCTTCTTTACTAGGAGCATAGTGTATCACTAAACCAGGTTCAGATTTGGAGAATATCCATCTTGGCAATTTTCAAGACTTGGGAAGATGAAGCCACAGGTGAGCTGATCCACTGTTGGAAAGATGTCAAGGATATGAATTAGTTGACCTCCAGAGGACCCTTCAGGTTTGTGTGGTCTCTGAAAACTGTGTGATGACAATATTCTTTATTTATTCAGACAGACTAAAAACACAGGAATAAACTTGACAGGATATACACTTTACTTTATTCTTCTACTGATTGAAAGGGACATTATTAATGAATTTACAGCTCTTGCAATGTTGTCATTTCCAATGAATTCACAGTACAGTAAGAACAATGAGAAGACATTCTACACTTTTGAGAGAAGCTCTAATCTGAAATATGGAAAATAAGAGAATAAGGCCCATATTTATCACAGACTTTCTATATGATTTACCTCCAGACCTTTCATCTGGAGACAATTTGTGATTGTCTTCTTCCATCATCAGGTACCCTAGATCTATTCCTACTCTCTGGTGAATGCCAATGCAACCGATTTAACATGGATAGCACACTTTTAAACACGTTTAGTAGAGCCACTCATAGCAACATCCTTATCCATTGTTCTGTGGTCCATTTGAACTCAGACAACCTGTACACCAGTCACAATGGCAAGTGGTTGGAGCACTCTCTTGTACCAGCATTAAATTGGCAAAGTAATTTATGTATAAAGGCTGACGTCATAAAAAGCATTTAGTCATTCTTCAATACATACAGCAAATCCTCAAACTGTAATCACAAGCTGGAGATGAAATAGAAGAATTATTATTTGCCCAGTTGAAACTCTGAAATAATTTTAAAAAATCCTACTTTATGGAATCCATTGAGTAAGTTGCAGAAGAGAAAATTTTTTTTGAGAAAGATTATAGCTGGCAGACTGTGAACAGCTACAACAACAATGGCTATGTAGGCCAGCTCTGCTACTAGTGTTTACTCTCCTGAGAGAATGGACTTCCCAGAGGAGGTCTATAAATATGTTAATGTAAATAAATTGATTTTCTTTATTCTTGTATAGTAACCTAATGCTAGGCATTACAATAATGCCAAAAGATTAAATCAAAACAAGAAACTCTGTATAGTGTATCTTTTCAATTGCCTCTGGATTTTACAATTCCAGATCTTGAAATAGGTGTGCTTTGATAACTTCAACCTACATAAACACAGTTTTGCATCTCTCTTCTGCCATGAGAAGATGTAGAAAAACTACTAAATTTCCATTTACATTATTACTTGCTGGCAAGCAATCGAGATTGTTATCCTCAATTGCATATAGCTATCTAAGGAATTCATTAGACCATTAGAAAAGGCTATCTTTTGCTTCCTTGAACTTTTTTTTTCTTTTAATTATTGTTTGTGACTTGTACATTTTCTCTTTACTATGCAAAAGATTTAACTTTTCAAAATGTATGTTATTCCTCATTGTTGGCATTAACATATTTACTTCTGGCACTACATTGTCTGTCAAAGGTGGAGCTTTAAAAAGTTACATTTTAAGAAGACATTACAACTGAGGTGAAGACAATTAAAATTTTTAGTTGCTCATCACTGTTTGTGAATCAGCAATTTGTCCAAGTATCATCAGCAGTCACACCTATTACTTTACTTTTTTTTTTTTCCAGTTAAAGTTATCTCAAGTTTGCACATGAAATAATGTTGCAGAAACGACATTGATTTTTAGTCCACAACATTTCAACCAAAAACAAGGTCATACATTGCATTTGCCTTTCTTTGCAGTCCCATCTAATCGCCTTGGGGTTTCTTAGGTAAGGAGACTTTGAAAGAAAACATTTGTCCTACCCAGCTGGAGCCAAGAAAGTGCCTTAAACCCATGCACACTAAATGACATAATGCTCGATTCTATGTGATCTCTCCAGCAGATAATACAGATAACACTGTTTTCCACTGTGCCACAGTCTGCACATTTTTCTAGGCACATAGGCTTCCTGCTACTTCAAACAGCATCAGGAGACAGGTAAAACAGATTGCAAGAGACATTTGCTTCAACACTCAATGTAGCTGAGTAAACCTCTGTTATTTCTCTAAGCTTCCTGAAATGTAAGAGGAAGGACTTAAATTTTGAGTAGATAAACCTTAAACAGGTATTTTTCAGCTTAATTTTGCAAAATTTTAAATTATTTTTTAAATCTCTAAGTTAAAAAAAAAAAAAAAAAATTCTTTAATGAGCTACTTCTCCAACATGTGACAAGGAAAGATCTATTGCACAACATGTTCATCAGATCACTCATCACAAAGTAAACCAAGATCCAGGGAGCTGAAAGAACTGGCACTGGAATACTGTATTGATAAGAAGATTTAAGAGAAAATGGCTGTAGGTATGCATTTCTATGAATGTAAATCCTAAAAAAAAATATGTTGTTTGGCTCATAAAGACATTAAGAACATAGCATGGCTGCACTTATATATTTTGGTCTCATTTCTCCTGTATTTTGATACAGGAAACTAAGTATTTAATCTAGGTTACATCTTCAACATCATTCTTCAATAGTTGACAATAATTGTTCTTTTTAAATTCATGAGACACCTTACATGGAAAAAACTTTCATGCAAGGAACAGACACTGCAGAAACTGAACCAAATATAACCCCTATCTACATTACTGCATTTTCCATATAATGCAAGATACTGTTGTCTAAAAAGTCACTAATGCACGTTGCTACTAATGATGGAAGTTTGTGTCCCTGGGTCTGCAGTTGTCAAAAGTGCTATTGCACGCAGAAAGAAAGCAGACTTTGGAGGGCTACTGAGAGCAACCAAACTGGGCATAGCATTAAAATATAGTGATTCCCTAGGCATGTCCTCAAATGATCTGATGGACCATTTCTTACAACTAAAATTTTGCTGAAATCCTCATTTTGCTAGGAGTGCCACAAGACCACAGAGGTCTGCCCTTACCTGCTTAGAATTTAAATATAAAACAACACAGATACAGATAGCTGAGGGATTGTCATATCACTAAGACAATATTAGCCAGCATAACAGCAAACAGAATAACATTTATAGAATAATTATTATTCAGTGTTAGCTTGAAATCTTGGACTGGTGCTAAGGGCTCCCTGCCATTTCTTTTCCTTCAAATGGATCTCTGTGCTATTACTGCAATTCAGCAATGTTTATGAAGTTCCTTTTGCCCTTAGACCCAAATTGAACATTAACATTTTGTAACATTACCCCTTTATATGTTCCAGTATGAAGTGAAGCCAAACTAGGTTGAAGGGATGAGAGAATCCAGCTCATAAAATGTTAATTATTGCTCCTATAAAAATGTTAATTAACTCGAGTCTAAAATGCCAACAGAAATGTAAGTGTCATCTCTGTTGTGAACTTGGAGGTACTGGGATCTGATATGTCCTACATAAGAAAAGGAGTATTTACCAAACACAAAGCAAACCAGGATTTTACAAGTCATAAAAATCAACAATGTGTTTTCCGATTTAGGACCATGTATGTGAAAAAAGTAAATCATATAATACCGAGAAAGCAGGCTTAATCTTTCTTCTCCTGAACAAGCTGCTGAACAGACACTACAGTAACACACATGACAGAAACATTCTTCAAACCTGAAGCTTTTCATTTCAAAGTAGACCGCTCAGCAGCCATTGAACAGCCAGTCAGGTGTACTGGCTCTCATTTGTTAGTCTAGTATTGTTCAGTTAATGATGCTTTCCCTGGGTTTCACTTTTCCTGTTGCCATGAAGAGAATGGTGGCATGACCCAGAGGACACCAAGGCACTCCAGTGATTAATCATTTCAACTCCTTTAGTCCATGAATGGAGTGAGAGTTTGTGATGGTTACACTTGACTTCTAGCTGTGCATTGGTTCAGGCTGACTAAGAAGCAACAGGCCTCAAGCCCTGTGGTGAACTTGTGAGCTGGAAAGCTACTGGTTCACATAGAAAGGAGTGAAAGTGCCTCAGAAAAATATTTAGAAAGGTGGTTTCAAAGCCCCAAAATGCAAGATAACCAAAGTACAAAACAAGATACCAGAGCTAAAATGCAGCCATCTTGTCTATACTATTAACTAGCAGCCAACTACTCCACTCTATAAATTTACCATCAAGATGAGTCCAATTTAAGCTTTCCCCGAACAGCAGCTGGTAACTCTCCCCCTGAGCAGGGATGCTGCTAAAGATTTAAGATCCCTTACATGAGGCTAAGAGATCCTCCCTTACCCATGGTGGAAAGAGTCCTTACAACAGATCCACAATGACTGATAGCATGCTGAATTAATACTAATGAAACATTACTAATCCATATAGTTACTTAATTATTATCAGTTTTGTATAGATAATTCCATTAGACAGGAACCACTGTCCAAGTCTAAAACTAAGATTGGATTTAGCTGGATCCATAAGAAATTTTAAAAGGAAGGGGGTCCACTCTGAACCTCATGACTCAATGGGAGGGTCTTCCTTATTCTCTCTGTGTCTCCAGTCTCTGTGTGAATCATTCTTGATCTTTACTCAATTTTCCTCTGTATATTTCCTTCATGCAGTAATTAATATGGTAAACCTTGCCGTCAAAGTTATTAAACCTTGGTAAACCACTGTTAAACTTTGTTAAATTCCACTGAATTTATTGAACTCTCTCAAATTATTATTTTACATCAATAAAACATATTGCTGCTTCTCTCTTTTGAGGGAGATGCATTCTATTCATCTGCAACAGAGTTGTAAGACATCAACGTTACAGAATAAAAGTTAATAACAAAACAAGTTGCTTGAGTGTTTAGTTAAGACTCAACCCTGGCAGTAGCCAATGAGGAGTCAGAAAATCTTCAGAAGTTCATCATCAACTTCACATCCTGTGCATCTGAAATTAATTACTGCTTTTCCAATTACTTTAATGAGGGCAGAAATACCACTAGAAATAAAAATAACCAAGTGACTGGACATGGGAGGGTTTTTTTCAAGAAAATGGTAAAAGGAAAGAAGAAAGGAAGGAATGAAAAAGGAAAGAAACTGTGTATAAAAGACATCAAAAACATACACACACAATAACTGTAAGGTGAGAGGGAAAAAAGCTTCATTCATTATTCAAGGTTGACAACAGGGTAACAATGGGAAAGATCTGTCTTGTATCACTTAAAGAAAAAAGCTTATGATAATCAGTTATACTAATAACATACCTAAAAAATGCTTAAGGTTTCAATAAATGGTTTTTGTTTCAAGCATTGTTCCTGAAAGGGAATTCTAAACAAAAAAATAATTACAAAAATGATCCTTTCTTATTAAAAGGAGACAAAAATTCATCTTTATGATGTGGTGCAAAATGTAATTAATATCTGCAACTTGATTTTTACTATGTCTTTTTTTTCATTCTGATTAATTTTTTTTTTTTAAAGATTGAATTGCAAAAGTTAAAAGCATTCTTTTATAACCTTCCTCCTCTTTATGACAGCAACAGGCAGAGCTGTTGACACTCTGAAGCTGTCATCTGGTATCAGGACAAACTGCTAGAAGAAGTGTTATAAAGAAAACATATATTTACTGCTACTTTGTCATGGCTTGTCCATGAGTACGTGGAAGTGGTTCTATATCACACCTGCCCGTTTAAAACCAAAAAAATTTACTGATTTAACTGGTGATGATGTGGTTTCCTCTGATTTCCTGCTGAGTGGGCAGACACATCACTGTTAAAATGTTAGACTTAGCACAGGGAACAGAGATCTAATAGCCATCACAGATACTTCTTGCCAAAGAAAAATTAAACATCTGTTTGTGCCAGACCAAAGACATAGATAGGAAATCTCACTTTCCATCTGTCAGTCTGATATATTTTATGTGGGTTAAATACTGTTTAAAAAAACAGTTATTAATTTTTGTTTTCCAGGTCATGTACTTCATCTTGACAAGTTTCCTTATGTTTGATTTTGAATGGAAATACAAGTGTGTACTCAAATTCGTAAGGGTTTATCTGCACAGGTTAACAATTACCCAGAACATGTTCATCCCTTAATGACAAGGCACACTGTAGCTTGAAACATGTACATTTTTATACTCTACCTCCTGTGTACAGCTTTTGACAATACTGAGTTAATTCTGGAAAGATAAGCATCATATTTGGTTATATATACATTCATTTCTAGAGTATTACAAATGCACACAGTGCTAAGAAAGCAGTCTCCGGAGATGAGGTTCCTTTTTCAAAGGGCTTTGAATTCTGATGTGATGAAGAAAGAGCAAACAAGTGGAGAAAAAGTCAATACACTGACTGGATAGTGGTATTTTTGTACAGAAACATCTCATGGAATAGGGAGGACTTCAGCGCTTTCTTCAAAGTCAGGCTGGACTAAAGTACTCCAGCACATATAATACTATGTGCTCAGAAAAAAATAGATCTTATATTCAATGAAGAAAGAGAAGAGCAGGTATAATTATACAGAAAGAGGAGTAGAGTATCTAACAAAGTAGAGATAGAGACTGGTGCAGAATTACATATAGTCTGATTGATCAAGAATCAGCAGCTTGGACTAGCCAGTGAAGGATGGGGACAGCAGAAAGGGGCAACAGGAGGGAAAGTGAAGAAAAGAAAGACTAACAGCTAGTCTTTAATTAAATGAATGGAGAAGAAGAAAACTGAGCATAGTGAGGAAGAAAGGGGTGGCCACAAAGGAGATCCAGATAGAATACTAGTTTGAGGCTTTGGATGAAAGGATGAATTTAAAAGGTCTCTTTCCTTTATGGGAAAGTATCCAACTTAATAGTGGCAGTTTCTTCCCATGTAAATGATCTCTTCTGAGAGAATAATCATTGTTAGTTAGGCATTACAATATATAATTGTTGAAATATAAAACTTTCAGCCCATTATAGTTATATGTGTTTTGCCATGATTTTAGATGGGAAATTGAAACACTAATATGCTGACTGGCTGTGAATTATAATGCCGATTAGACAAAGCAGACAGATAAACTCCAGTTCTATAAATGTGACTGCAGTAAAGAATGAAGTCTCTGCTGGTGACAGCACAGACAAAATTCAGAGAAATACCAGGCTGGACCAACTACCCCTTACTGTACTCTTTATTGCACAAAAGGAAAATACTTGCAAGTTCTTCAAACCATGAACGAAAGATAAGAGGATGAGCAAACCTGAGACAAATTAGCCAATTAAATCATTAAAATGAATTATGAACTTGACTTCCATCTGCTTGCATTACTTAGACTGAAATAAAAAGCGCAACTCTGCCATCCGTTTTTCTCCGGTTCCAAATAATCCCAGAGAGCCCTATACTGAGTCAGACAAAAACAAATGCATAGTTTTTATAAATAGTTACTAGTGTGCATTTAGCACTTTGTGGGCCCTGTGAAACACATTCACAGAAGTACTCATTTAAGTGTTTTAATTACGGTAATATCTGCTGTAGCAGTAGTCACATAGTAGCATTTTGAACTTAACCTACTGATAGAACCTCAGGAAAAGCCCTGATTATCTGAGCTTTGCAGCTTACATCAAAAGTCCTCGAAGGTTTACACAATATTTTTCCATTACTCTTCTTTAAAAAATGAAAAAAAAAATGTACAAATGTGTCAGTACTCTAGAGTATGAAGAATAGAGGAAAGATAAGCCATTACAGTAGAGTAAAACAAATGTGATTTTGAGGCAGGACTAATGTGGAAGTTTTGCCACACTCAGGACCTGAGTTAGTTATGTCTACAAAGATCCCACCTGCTTTTAATTAGGTCAGGGATACCTGACTGGTGCTACATTACACCTTGTAGTCCTGTCCCAGTTCCATTCCATACACTACCTCCAGAATCTCTCTGAAAATTACGATACATGGTCTTTAATGTGTAAACACCTCTGAGGACTAGCAATGCTTTCAAAAATCTCTGAGATTCTAAAGGTGCAACTACCTTGCCTGCCCTTGAACATGTCAATACAGTTGAAGCAGCTTTGTCATTGCAAACATATTTCCAAGATGTTATCCCCTTTTCTTCAGCTAACCATGCCAGGAAGTGGCCAAACCTTTGTGTGTTCAGCCTTTTTTGTTTTGTTTTGTTTTGGTTTTTTTTGTTTTGTTTCGTTTTTTGTTGTTGTTGTTGTTGTATTTTTCCAGTCACATAGAATGACAGAATCACAGAATGTTCGGGGTTGGAAGGGACCTCGAAAGATCATCTAGTCCAACGCCCCTGACAGAGCAGGATCACCTATTACACAGGAACTCATCCAGGTATGTTTTGAATGTCTCCAGAGGAGACTTCACAACCTCCTTGTGAAGCCTGTTCCAGTGCTCTGTCACACTCACTGTGAAAAAGTTTCTCTTCAATATTACCGGAAGAAGTATGTGTTAGGAAATGAGAGAGATTACTCATGTATAAAAATTGCAAATAGCTTTTATAAAAAGAAAAGGGGGAAAAAAAAATGCAGATTAATTTTTTTCTAAGACTGATCTTTGGATAGCGTCTGTAACATTTGGAAGTCTGGATACTAAACAGCTTACAGTTTTGGCAGCCTTTATTTTTACTCCTTTCTAAATCTATTACCTTCCAACAGAAGTGAGGAATGTTCCTCTGCTGTTAGGCTAGTGACTATATTTGTAGCAGGAAAAGTATTGTAACTTTATGTATTTTAGGGAAAGGAAATTTCTCTACGAAATCACATTTCCTTTCCAATCTAGCCCAAAAGGGCTACTGAAATCAATACCTCCTCCCTTTTATGAGGAGCGGTTGTGGGGTTTTTTTAGGAAAAAATACTATTTCATTGCTACTGGTGCAGAGTCTTGTATCTAGCTCTGTAGCAGTCTAGACAAGTTTAGCTAACCATAAGTACTGACAGATGAGATTCTTGGTGACCTAATCACAGGTTCTCCTGTAAAGGGGAACTTGATGAGAACCACAGAGGGCAGAGCTGCAAATCATCTGAAAGCCTAGTGTCCAAGATCAGTCAAGGAAGGTGCTGTAAAGCACTGCTGCTTCTGTCCCCTCCCTACAAACCACAGACTAGTCTGCCATGCTCCAAACTAGAGTGGGGAATTGGACAGGCTTAAAAATGACACAGAGAAAAACTGTGGTCGTTTAGTTCTGTGTGCTCTAGATCACTCACCCAGTACAGTGCAGCTGAAATACTGAAGCATAGGAGAAATAACAGGCACTGTTACAAGGTGTTGCAATATCTTAAGCCTTTGTCTCTAAGATGGTGCTGCAGTGAGGAGTGATCTGAGAAATCTGAAAGATCAAAACAATCAGGAAGCATAAAAGGATCTCAAAAAGGCACATCAGAACATTGACATACATTTATGTGCCATTCAAGAGTTAATCACATAGCAGTCACAAAGAGGGAAAACAGTCTTCTCAGAAGACTATAAGAAAGCCAAACCGCTTTCTTATGTCATTTTTTTGGATTATAAAATCTCATTCAAACTCCTCACTAAATTATTCTATTACACTTTTTATATGACTTTAGCAATTCCTAACAAACAGCTCTGTGGAAGCTGTCTTTGGGGTGAGAGCAGCAAAAAACCTACATATACATTGGTAAGAAATACAGAAACATTTTTTCCTACCCTGAACTGCTTTAATCAAACATTAATATTCTCAAATTAAAAATAAGAGTTTCTTCTATTCATGTAATATTTGGATTTTTTTTCTTCAATATTTATTATTTTGAATATTCTTTAGTTTTAAAATGGTATGTCACCAGTTGTACTCCTGAGATATTAATATTTTTCAATTAGTTTCCCTTTTTTAATTTATTTAATTTTATCATTTGCAGCAGAGTATAAAATACAATATAAACACTGGTCACAAAAATTTCCATGAAGAATTAAAATTAAATAGAAACACATTTATATATTACATTAAACAAAGACTTCAGCATTTATTCATCGGTGCTTTGTCCTAACACCAACACTAAAAATAGTAATGTTATCCATGTGATCAATGGAACAGACACATAGAAGCAATCATAGTATTCACGAAAAGACCTTAAAACAACTGTGTGCTGAAAACTATGGAGATAGAAACATCAAATATTAAAACACTCACTGGTAACTGGCCACTTGCTTGGTAATGCAATAAAATCAATTCTAGATGAACTTTTGGGTTGCAAAGAAGGGGAAAACACCCATATTTGTGATTTTGTTTATCATTGAGTAATATTCTGTCCAGAAGACAGCTATAGCATACAGAAACATGTATATTTGATATTCAAAATGTGTCAACAGAGTTTTGAACAGGCATAATTTTTTAAGTGGTTTTACTATTTTAGAAATTTGAAGGGACACAACTCAATGGTTTTCACCTTTGTATTTGACAATCCCTTTTCTAAGCAGTGAATCTAGACTTGTGATTCTATAGATGTCTGATAATATCTCAGTTGCAACATCCTTCTTACATGAGGAAACTTAGTTGTGTTGAACTGATGGATTTCTCCAAGGCCTGCACCCCACAAGCAGCAGAGATGCAAAAGCCACCAGAGCTCCCCAGTTGAATGCACACTCAATATTGCCTTTCCACTCCAGATAATGCTTGTCCTATACAGCAATGAAGATCAGCCAGTCCATCCCAACCATCCCCTGAACCTTCACAGAGATAGTTTTTACTTTTCTATGAAAGAAAATGTATGTGATTTAACACCTGCCTTTAGGAGTTTCATCTGTTAGATCAGTGTCTGACGTTCAGAGTCCAGTGAAGAATGTTATAACAAGGGAAGTGAAATCGATGGAAGCACACAAGTTTGTAAGGGATTTTCTTAATTAGGAGCATATAGTTTTGCAATTTGTGGAATTAAGATCCAGTTGATTTATATTCCATCCCATTTGCTTGCATATTTTTTATTTTAGCATACATTCATTATACCAAAAGACATTTGGACCAATAAGAAAGTATTTATTAATGACCTGTCTTTTCTTCCTGTAGTTCAAGCTTTGTCATTACTAAGAATCTATTTATTTTTCAGATGTTTGCAGAATTTATAAGTAAAGAAATATTTTTCTTGTATGTCAAATCAGATATTATCCTGACAGGAAATGGTCTACTTACTTATGCTTAAGCAATTTTCTGAAGGTTTGATATTGCTACTAATGCAAGGCACCAGATCTCACTTAACTGTCCTCTGCAGATGTAATTAAGTACTTCCAAATGTTTTGCTTAATTGCATTCCTTAATGTTCTGAGTGATGTTTTGCTCTTTTCCTTCAGTTATGAATTGCATTTATAGCTTCCAGTAATCCCATTTATCACTGCAATTTGCTTAACTTGAAATGTGCTACATTAATTAGTTCTTTTCAAGTCTGTTAAAAGAAATGTCGTGAGATCATTAATTCTATATGGGAAATTTATTATTGCTTAAGAGAATTACATATTGCAGTCTATTGCCCTTTTTTATAAACTTATTTCAGTATTTCCCTGGATAAAAATTATTTTACATGATCACCTTTCATAAACCCTCCCTAGTGAGTATAATTGTAATTTTTTATGGTTATAAAAGGATCCCAAACATTCAACAGCCAATTCCAAACAAACAGCAATAGGATATATATGTATATATTTATTTGTTTGTTTATTTATTTTGGTAAGCTGTTATTACAAATAAAGTTTGCAAAGCTGAACATATTATCAGAATGTGCAATTTTCATGATTTATTACTGTGTAACATGGTAATGATGAAGGTGCACCATGCAAAGAAACACAGGGAGACCAATAGTGGAATTGTTCTTTGGACAGTTATTAATCTGGAGAAGGAGAGATTGGGTTATATCTTGGAATAAAAGGAGAATACAAATCTCATCCTCCATTCTCCTCCGTTTCAGCATACTGTCCCAATTATAAGAGTTTACTACTTCAAAGGCTCGTTCACATGCTTCATTTCAAGCACATCGTTTGCCACACTGAGTTCAGTGCCTTTAAGCACAGGAGTAAGTCTTAGTAAGATCACAGTGTTATTCAGAACATGTTGAGTCCAGTCCAGGGGAATTTCTGAAGCCATCTATTCCCCTCCTGAAGAGAAGATGAGGAGTACTGAGTATCCTAAAAGCCATGGAAAAAAAGTCCTGAACCTATTGACATTCATACCGCTATAATTCAAAAGGAGATTTAGTAAATGGTGGAATATTGCAAATATTAAAGTTAATAAATATAAAGGTGAAAATTAGATATGACTCATATTACCTGTCTAAGGAAGAGGAACAATGGATTTCAACTTATATAGCAAATTTGAGATGGGAGGAGTTTCAGTTGTTTGGGAAATCAGCACAGCATGAACTTCTAGTTCTCATAATAGAAAAGGCACCTAACTATTCCCTTCTAATACGTACCTTTAGATGCCCCCAGTCATGCTTTGTGACAGTGAATTGACTACTTCTTGTTCTGTTGTGCTGCTCCAAAATTAAACATATTTTTCTGATGATTTTTTTTTAATAGGAAAAGAAATTAAGATGGATATTAAGTGTCAGTAGGTATAGCTTTGTTCTTTTACTTAATATTGTTAATATAGTAACAAAAATTTTGTTGTTCCTCTCTAAGTAAGGGAAAAGTGTAAAGGAGAAGCTATTTAAAAAGAAAATTCCATGGACTTTATTATCAATCCTTTTGGATATCTATTTGAAACATGGTGACATTGCAGGATATGTTACTTCTAGTTAAGCAGTGGTAAAAACAATTTTTAAATGAGCCATCAGGGACAAAAAAGTTTATTTGGGAGAAATGTTACGATTTGGTTTATTTACTTTAGATTTCACTGGCTAGAAGTAGGGCAATAAAATAAACTTTTCTTGGAGGGCATTTTTCAAATGTAATTCTAACTGAAAAAAAAAAAAAATCCAACATTTAAAACAACAGCCAAACTTTTAAAAAATTAAAATATCCCTTTTAAAACAGAGACCAAACATAAAAAATGAAATTTAGTAAAAATTGCAGGTGATCGCTTCCTGTAAAGCAGTCTATTTCTTGAGGAAAGGGAAATAACATATTATGAATGCAAATATCTGTTGATGCAAAACATTCATGTTAGAAGTATCTTTCAAGTTTAGAAGTTATTTAGAAGCTTATCATCCTTTTTAATTCCAAGTAATACTGAAAATTTCTGAGTACATGTAGCTTACGTTTTTAATATAACATTTGAAGCATAACACTGCAAAGAGGAAGAGAGGCACTTAACACCAGAAAAAAGTAAACAGTAGCCTGCAGCAGAATAGCTGAAGTACCACATAATGACATTTAAGTTAATTCACCTGTTTCTCAGGGTTTAAAGAACAAGCACAGCACTCTTTACAAGTTTGGGGAAAGTGGAGTGGCTTATGAACTACAGAAAAGAAGCCATACCGCATTGACAAATATCCATCTAGCTCTATCCACCTCTGATACTGGCCTATAGTGTAGATGAAACATAATGAATATTTCCACTAGAAAACTCTTAAGCAACATAAAGTTCAAGGGCTGCTGGAACAGTGGTTTTGTAAGGATGCAAACTCACTTCAAAATCTCTCAGTATCTGCACTACAACCTTCAATATAGTAACCCAGATAAAGTAGATCTGCATGAAGTTAGTAATGTGGTCCTATCACTTTATGATTGAGAACAGTTAAACAAAGCTCAGGTTTGCATCTTTATTCCCATGTAATGATAGCCATTTGAAAAGTGTTAAGACTTTTTGAAGTGATACAGTGTGCCCCTTTTTAAGTAAAACATGATGAAAAGGTGTTGTGGCTTCTACTGCTGCTTAAGTCTTATTCTGCTCTTCACACAAAGGAGGGAAGAGGTTGAATGAAAATGTCAAATAGGAAATCCTCTTGATGTTTTTCTTGATCATGACACTTTCTTTCATTGTAATGTCTTGAAGAATTACAGGCACAGCTGATGGGGTTATATAATTGAAGATAGCAAGATGATCTGTTTGTTTGATCTGGACCAGTCAAAGATGCCATCTTGGACTGGGGTAACAGAGGCCCCATCATCTTGCTCCCCTCTTCCTGCAACCTAGGAGCAGCTAAGTAAAAGGCAAATGACATTCTGGAAGCATCTCTACCACCTCTACCATAGTCCTCACTACCTACTCACATCTCCCACTTAAACCAGGCACTAGTTATGCTATTCATAAATAATGCAGTGCAGGATTATAACTTCAACTGTATGAATGAGATTGAATATAAATTTCAGATAAAAGGTATTTTCCAGTGAAGTTCAGTTCCAGAACATAATATCAATCCTGTTATGGTCTAATCCTATTGTTCTCTTGTTTACCAAACACAATCACCATACAATAAAATAACCCTGTGGAATTTGTTAATATTCCTGAACTGTAAGAAAATCAGTAAGGGTTTACCATCTTTCTTCACCTGGATAGGCAAAGGGACAATATCATAAATTTTATGTGATCGGAGGCAGTCATTCTGAGTCAGTCTTAATTTTGCAATATGGGTAGCATTGTCACTTTATGACAAAGATGCAATATACTGATCATACAGGTTAGGATATGATGGATTTCCTGACTTTCACTTTAGTGGGTTTGAAAGAAAAACGTTTATTTTAGGCACTAATTACTAAAATAGCAATAGTAATAAATTTCACTACTATCTATGCATGACTGTGCAGATAACAACCCAAACTCTGAATTACAAAGAAAACTGTCTCCACAAACTTGTTCTGATTTCATTGGCTTTATAAAGAAGAAGCTCTCCTGAAATATTTTACTGCAAGACTTCAGAAATAAGCCTGGAAATGGGTGATCACCAGGAAAAGACTATGTCAGAGAATATGAATAGGAAAGGAAATTGGTCCTTCTATAAGAAACAGAGCAAAGGATTAAGGAAATAATCAAATAGTAGAGTTTGATGATATAATAATTCAACAAAGAGTCCCTGGCCTTACTCCCCAGACTTTTCTTACTCATAAAAGTAGAAACCTGGTTAGAGTAGGATGGAATTATTTAGTCTTGCCTAGTTTTTCCTTTGCAGGTTATTACTGTCTGTAACATACTGCCCTTGTAGATATATCTTGTCTTTTTCCTGTGAGATACAGAGAGAAGCAGCAGCAGGATAGGCAACGATAGGATATTCCAATTACTACTCTCTATACACAGTATCTAGTAATAATAGAAAATTATTATGCTCTTCTTCATATCTATTTTAAGAAGGATAAGATCAACATCTCTGCAGAGGGTTTCCAAGCAGGTAGGTTTTTTTCAGAGTAAAGAACTACATGACCTCCTGGGGTACTTTCCAGACCTAAACTTTTATGATTATATCAGCTCTTTGAAGACTTATAGATTGTACCTCACTCAAAGAGGAATATTTTCTCATCACTTGGGACAATGCTTGTGTCATGGCTTAGGTTATGGCTACATTCTTATATTAATATACCCATCACTATTCGTGACCTTTGGATACTTTGCCATTACTCTGTCTGACATGAGAAACAATTTTACACCCTTCTGCCTCAGCAGTATGCCATTACCATTTGAAATTTCTCATAGAAACAATGAACAGAAATGAAAGAAAATCATCAACATGTACTTTTACTGTGATTTCAGTTAATACTGCAATGCTTAGATGTTTTAATGGCAACATGGGAAATTGAAGTAATACAAATCCTCTCAGTCAAAAAAAAAAATTATTAACTACTAGTAATTATGGTATATGTATTTTACTCAAGTTAAAGATTAAAGGGTTTACAATCATGTTCCCAGCTAATCTTGCTTCTTTTTTATGCTTTAGGCTGTAGCTGTGCAACGGCATCTGTTACTATTTATCAGTTACAATCTCCAGGAAAAGTTTTATACACATGTATGCTTCACAAACCATCTTCAATAGCTTCCAGATTATCACTGATCCACAGGCTGGAAAAGCCTACTTCTTTTCCTTGACTGTAGAAAATATATACCTTCAAGCAACTAAATTCTTTGACTGAAGATAAACACTAAAAATGCTGCCTGAAATGTCCATATGGTTTTAAGAATTACAGGCAGTGTATTATCTGACTTAAAATGCAGGAATTCTGTGTGGAACTTCCATAGCACATTTCCTTAAACCATTTCCCAGCACCATATCAGGTCAGTAATTCAATTCAGACTTAAAAATAATTAGAAAAACACCTATTCAGTATTGATGATTTTCCATCTAAGTATATCTTAATACTACCATTTAGCTTGTGAAAAAAATTACTGCAGCATCACAAAGAAATGCTGCAAAGTGTTGTGTGTCATTCCATTACTGCATAACACAGTTCAATATTTTAATCTGTCTCTTACAATGCTGAGATACAGATCCTGATTAAATAAACACCTGCATTACTGCCTCAAAAAGCTAGAAACGTTTTGACCCAGATTACTGCTTTAAGATCCTTTTCTCCATAGTACAGGATCTATCCTTTACCATCTATTTAAATACCCAGACAAGACAAGATTGACTGAAAAGATAAGTATTATGGAAAGATGATAAGAATTTTTCCCTCAGTCTTTCTGGTCTACAGAATAGTAAACATCAGTTGAGAATGGCTTTGTAAACTGCAGAAATATCAAATTAAGTTTCAGGCACTGTAAATGCACTGGGCAATCCTGAAAGTCAACAACAGCTTGAAATAACTTTCACCTTGTTAGTTCAGTTCAAGAAGCCATAATAATTTAAACAATCTTTTATTTCAATACACTTTTTTTTATATACCTATTAGTTCAGAAGATTATAATTTAGATATTTTATAGCAATTTAAATATACTGAACTTCTCCCTTCTTAGTTAGATACAGGAGTTACGATAATAACTGATCTGAATAGTGTCTAAAATAGAATTGCTATCATTAGCACTTCTTTCAGTTCCTACCAAGTGACAAGGAATGTTGAATAATCTACAAATTTCAGCACTGGGAGGAGACTGTGGGATTTTGGGGACAGTTTTCCCACTGTTTGGGGGATGCAGAGCCCTCGTTATGCTACCTGCTCCTCTTCCAGAAGTGTCACTTGGTAACAGCCATTCCTGTTCATCCTCATGTCAATCACCAGTTTGGGGGGATAATTGCACCTCCAGACCAATCAGGGGGCCAGATTCCCCCAGGACACTGGGGTGGCCCTCCCCAACAGGAGCTGGAGCTCAAATGGCACTTAGGGTGAACCAAGGCCAGGGACACAAGAGTGCCCATTAGGAAATCACAACCTATGAAGCAGAGCCAGGTGGATATTTCAAGCCACATACCCCAAGACTCTTCCTGCTTGGACAACTTAATTCATAGGAATAAAATAGCTCTGCTTTGAGCAAAAACTACCTGAAATAGAGATATGGGGTGGAAAGGCCAATCCTGCCAGGCCAAAAGGTGTCAGCAGCCCTTAGGTGTATTTAAAAGTACAAGCTGCCAAAACACAGGTGAGGTACAAAGTGCAAAGGAAGACAAACATTATAGGGTGGCACCATCTGTTGTCAAAGTCTCCTAAAAATAACATCAGGATGTTTCATGTTAGGCACAATCTCCATCCTTTAGGTGCTTCAAGAAATCCTTGTTAGTTAGACCAAGTCCTAGCATGGTACAGAAATCACAGAATCATTTGGGAAATTATTCCTCAGGTCCAAACTAAGCTACCCCTGGAAAAAATTGAGACTGTTTCCTCTTGTTCTTGGGGAGAAGAAACCAACTACACATGGCTCCAACCTCCTTTCAGGGAGTTGTCAAGAGCAAGAAGGTCTCCCCTGAGCCTCCTTTCCTCTAGGTTAAACAACCCCAGTTTCCTCAACCACTCCGCATAAGAGTTGTGCTCTAGACCCTTCATCAGCTTTGTTCTTCTTTGGACGTACTCCAGCACCTCAGTGTCCTTCCTTGTGTGAGGGGCCCAAAACTGAACACAGTATTGGAGCTGCAGCCTCACCATTGTTGAGTCCCCCAGGGGGACAATCACATCCCTAGTCCTGCTGGCCACACTATTTCTGACACAGGCCAGGATGCCACTGGCCTTCTTGGCCACCTGGGCACACTGTCAGCTTATGTTCAGGTGGCTGTTGATCAACAGCCCCAGGTCCTTTTCTACCGATCAGCTTT